>JAODOY010001564.1:0-35172 GCA_025399855.1 Forbesichthys papilliferus
TTCAGCAGACTGTTTTTCTATTTTTGTGACTTAGATGAAGTTCAGAGCACATTTTATGACCAATTCATGCAAAACTCTCAAATACTTCTTCTTGCCACTGTATATTCAGTCCATTTACATCATAAAAATTAAGCAATGGATAAACTATGTCAATGTCTAATATTTATTAGGAGAATTACCTTTTGAGTTGTTTGCAGACCATGTTTATCTGATTATCTGACCAGGCTTATCTGCATTTAAGCATAGCCAATACATCCACATTCATTAAATAGCCCATCAACCCATATCGGGTTGTTAAATATAGGCTGTATAGATTATGGTAAAATATATTTTGTAAAGCCAATCAGCGGAGGTAACTGTAGCAGAGCCATATTGTGCATGACAGAGAAGCTTGCTTTGGCCTGCGACGTTCTGCACGTAGGCTATAGCGCAGATTCACAGGGTGTTATTTGATCATCCGGTGGTAACAGAATATAGCCTATGCCCAAAGAGCCCTATACATGTAGTGGTTCATTACATTCATTATGTCTGATAAATGAGGGCCACTGTGTATTAAGTACAGATAACAAAAATAATATAACATACCATCTTCATGTCTCTCCCATGGCAATATGAAGTCCTCAGACAAAGAACACACTTCACCATCACAAACCATGGAGTTGTATCGGCCCAGTGTTGTTTAGAGCTGAATTAAATGTTGTTGCCTAGAAAGTGTAATGAAGAATCAATTGCTTACAGTAGATTATCAAATAATTGAAAACCGCAAAAGGCACAATATGAACAACAAAATTGTTTCAGCAAGTCAAAGGTTGGTGTAACAGTCAAATACTTTTTGTTGAAATTGTTTGTGGTTTCCATCACAGCACATTGCAACCATTTCAGGAAAACGCTTTTAGTAACTGTGTATCTGACTTAGTTCCTAAACCCATATCTTTAGGAAATCGTAACACCCCCCCCCCCCAATCACCCATTCCGCGCATTTCAAAGGTCACGTGATGCAAAAATGAAAAACATAATTTTTTATAGCCTATATTTTTTTCTTAAAATGTTCATTGAAACTGTAAATGTGCAAATTTTAATCAATAAACCATATCTTACATTATAGCCAATATTTTAGTTTTAAAAACAAAGCTTTATTCCGTTATTTATTAATTCCAAAATGTTTTATTTAAACAGTGAAAATCGCGGACATTTTCAGAAATAGCTTATATTTCAAATAAAATTAATAATTGTAGTAATTATTTAATATTTTATTTAGGCTATATATCACAAATTATGCAAATATGTGCCTACGTCAGCGAGGCTGCCCTAACTCGCCTACCTGTAGGCTTACATTTATACAAAATTTGTATGTCCTCGTTATTTGATGCAAAAACAATCTGCATATTTAATCATTTCACTGGTTGATCACATATAGCCTAATATGTTTGTGTTTTAATAATATAACTAAGAATATTATTTTTAGAGCATGCATAGGGCCATTATATATGCATTGACAATATTACCTGCAAGACTTACGTAATGGCACTACGTTGGTCTTGCACGTAATATTGTCAATGTTGGCATATAACGTAATCGTGGTTTCTGTAATAGTTTCCAGGGAACTGGTTAAAAATACGCCAGTAGGCCTATAGCCTACGTGTATGTTATAGGCATACTCGTAGCCGTAATAATCACTGGTTTATTGTAAGAATTAGTACGGTTTGTGGCTATTTGAAATGTGCAGAACATCATGTTGAAGACCAAAGTAATATGGCACTGGAGATGTAGGCTGTACCGGTACTGGAGACGTAATCTGTATAGCGTAGGCCTATTCGTGTTTTTATATATACAGTCTATGCTAATTTATGCATTCATATATATTCTGTCTGTGTAAAACAGAGATGGGATGATTACTGCAGTTTGTGTCCATTTGAAATGTGCATAAATTACATTGAAGACCAATGTAATAACACTGATGTAGGCTATGTTGGCGTGTAACATATTCGTGTTTTTTTTAATAGTTTCCAGGGAAATGGTTAAAAGTATACGCCACCATAGCTTACGTGTATGCTATAGGAATACTCGTAGCCATAAGAATCACTGATTTATGTAAGGATTAGTGTGGTTTGTGGCCATTTGAAATGTGTATAACAGCACATTGCAAAAAAACAATCAGCTTATTTAATCATCACTGGTTGATCACTTATAGCCTAATATGTTTGTGTTTAACGTAAGAAAGTTATTTTTAGAGGATTTCGACAATTGCGTATAGGGCCATTAGAAATGCATTGACAATATTACGTGCAAGACCAACGTAATGGCACTGATGATACGTTGGCATATAACCTTAATCGTGGTTTCTAGAATAGTTTCCAGGGAACGTAATTCTTGTGATATACGGTTGGTTTATTTGTTTAAATTATTTATATGCTATCTACCCTTACACATGCGCCTGGTTTCTGCCACCTCACCCATTGCTTGTGAAAGTTTGTGTTCCTATTTACAAAGCCAGGGATGTGTAGTAACACAACAGTACGCACATACAGAACTGAAATATACATTATTAGACCATGAGCAGGCATTTGTCTGAATTTGTCAAACCTTAAATTAGCTGACTACACATTTAGGACAGGCACAAATAAGTACCATTTCTGTTATGTCATTTTATAGCAAAACTAAATTAGGGCAACTGATTGATATTGTTCTTGTTGAAAATCATATACGTATCCCATCATAAACAAGTCTAAATTATTGTAGTTATGTTTTTCATATATATTTTTAATATCTCAAACATAGTTGAATGAATGACAAATACCATCTTCACATCACCTAAATGGGTTGATACAGTATGTTTCATGTTTTTAGCAATTTTTCATTCAATTTTTTAGCAGAATTTCATTCATCTCCAAAAGTCATTGCACATTAGTGTATTACAAGCTTACAGTACATTATGTCACTGCAATATCACGATGTCACTGCAAACTACCATAATATATTAGAGTAAAATGTGAAACAACATTTTTAAAAACATCTACAATTAAGAGTTAAATGCCTTACTAAAGTATTACTATAATCCAGCCATTCCATTTTCCATGAGAAATGTTCAATGATTCATGTTAAAAAATAAAAAAACATATTGGCCTACTGGATTTCACACCAATGTCTTTAGAAATCAAGTTATTAAGAGAAGTAATTACATTTGCTGCTTTTTACTCTTCTGTGACCCTGGACTCAGACTATTCTCTTTTATTTGGTACTTAAAGTAATAGTGTAGTTGTAGGAATCCTGTTGTACTTACAGAGAGAGAGGGTATTCCAGAACATCATTGTTGACACAAGCTGCCCTGAGCATTTTATTACTAAAGGGCAAAGCCATTTTAAAATCCTGTTACATCTGTCGGTGGGATGCACCTTGTTTGTTAACATGAGAGTGGGATTTAATGTGATTGTCTGCATGTACGTGGGTGGGTGTGCACATGTGCGCACAGGCCTGTCTAATGTCATTAGGCAGGAATGTTTTTTGATGCATGCATGTGTGTGTGCCTTCTGTAGGACCTACATGTTTCTCATGGCATTTGCATGGTTGATTAACTTAACTAAAACAAATAGCCTTACTATATAATGCTGCCTATAGCATCTTGAAACATTTATAAATAAATATAGTAGTGTAAGATCATTATTGAAAAATATACAGTATATGTACCGCTAATATCTTTTTGAGATAGCAGATAGCAGATTTGTAATAAAAAAAATTAAATTCACAGTATTGGTACAGTATAATGTAGGACCTAGGTATTGGCTTAACTGATTATATACAAACATGACTTCAAACACTCAATCAAGGGATGGTCAAATAAAAACAAATGACTTGGGACTAATGAGACAGAAGGTTAACAACCGTTTATAATAGAGTCCCGACCATATATCCATAAACATAATAGTGATCTTCTACAATAGCTTTAATAGAAATTAGTTTATATTAAGGCAATTAATTGGCTACAAATAAATTAGGCTATTGGTTATACAATATAAAGTGTCTCTCAACATATCCACACGTTATTATCTAATTTTAATACCAAAATATTTGGTATTCTCAAGGAGATGGGAAGGGTAACATGTATTTATTGCAATTAAATATAAACACAGAAAACTGACCATAGGTGGAGAATAATGATAGAGTATATCTGTCTTGTGATTTCCCATATATAATTAGGGCTTGGAATCGACTTACATTTTTTTTACTAGTTAATTGCTCAGAATTGCTGCATTTCAATTTGTTGGTGCTTTGTTGTTATTTTATAGACAGGACAGTATAGAGAGATTGGAAGCGAGTGGAAGAGAGATACTGATAACGTTGCGGTGTGGGTTCAAGCCTTGCTCTTGGCATAATAAACTCCTTTTTTTTCGCCTTATGACAACTGGTTTCAGTGCGGTATAGGTGATAATAATAATAGTCCACGCACTGAGATCATTAGACCTTAGGCAGGAATGTTTTTTGATGCATGCATGTGTGTGTGCCTTCTGTAGGACCTACATGTTTCTCATGGCATTTGCATGGTTGATTAACTTAACTAAAACAAATAGCCTTACTATATAATGCTGCCTATAGCATCTTGAAACATTTATAAATAAATATAGTAGTGTAAGATCATTATTGAAAAATATACAGTTACAGAAATAAATTGCACAGAATATCAAAACTTTGAGAACGCCAGTAGTATTGCATCTGACAGAAAGTACGCCAGGGTTGAGTACAAACTTACAGTGAATGGAAAACTAATACACGGGAGCCTCTAGCGTTCAATAATAATTACTACACTTGCGTACGTCTTGCTCATGCACGGTACCTCGCAGTGCCGCATGGCCTCGGAAAATCTGCCAAAGCACCTTGGACAAAAAGAATCAGCAGATCTGTAGTGCCCTCACACCACCCCAAAATGTTCGTCCAGCAGAACTATTTATGTTTGAAACACAACTGTGTGTGAAAATGTACATGTTGTCGGGATTAGTAAGGTATAGTAGATAGGTGTGTTGGTGCACTATATGGGGAGGAGTAGAGAGGAGATTTAGACGCTTACTGTATGCGTTTTCTGTAAATGTAAACAAAATATCAACTTATCTGTCACACTGGTTTGATCCAGAGGGGGAATTTTGGACCCAGAAAATGTACCTTGCTAAATTCTTGCTATATCTAGCCTAAAATGGCAAGAATGTGACAGATTTACGGCACAACATTAATGAGGGGAAATGTAATTAAGTGCGTCATGAGGAAAGGCGAGCGACACACAGCCGTCTGGAGGCTTTCCTGCGCTGATTGGAACCACAGTGTTCTAATTTATCTCCACTTCCTCCGGCGGTGAGGGTCGAGGGTCACCAGCAACAGATAAGTTAATACGGTTGTTAATAGAGGACAGACAGAAAAGCATGGATGAAAGGGGTTACAGAGAACCAAAACACAAAGGACACTTTGTTCTATCAGCCACAGAACATTTATTCCAGGATTCTGGCTCTTGTTAGAAATACTTTGCTCATCAATTCCAGTTGATTTGCACATGACGTTAATATCATAACACACATTACACCATATACCACACTACATATCATAATTCCATCCCATAAATATACAGAATTTATGCATTGATGTAGGACTGTGTGTCTTTGATAAGAGGTAGGTCTGCGGTCTGGTTAGTGTGTGTGTGTGTTTGTGTGTGTGTACTCTCGCGTGCATGTGTGTATGTTGCTGTTGACACTTGAGGCTAAACAATGAGACGTGAGGCGCGCAGGTTGGAGTTCAAAGCCACAGATGACAGCTTTATTCTATTCAAAGGAATGGACAATTTGCTGGTGTTACAGTTCAGAGTATCTCATGAAGCTGACAGAATACCCCCATTGCTTCACAAAGGTCTGGTTATGCTTTCTTTTCAGGGTCTCCCTCTATAGGGAGTTTCAATGTGTGGGTTGGGAGCCCGCAAAGGGGCATATGGCATTTTGTGCAGTTTTTAGGTTTTCTTCTATTTTATTGTTCTGAAATTATAATTACAATGTTTGCACAAACAGTATTTTATTGTGACAAATACTGTCGCTACCTTTTGTAGTTTGGAAAACCCCTCACCCTCATCCTGATAATGATCTAACATGCATAATCAGTGTATTTAGCTACACTATCAGGATCAGTTAATTAATAGGAGTAGTATTCATGAACAACATTTCCTAGCCCTAAAATGTATCAGTTGCTTGAACCAGAGTTTAACATTCTGCATATGCATTGGGATTGTTATACCAAGCATGTCTGCAGTGAATGATGGATACAGGACAAGGTATTTTAATGCCAAGTTCAGTGACAAATCCCTGTCAGATAAAGTGGTAGTCAAAATGTATTTTCTGTTACTGTCAAAGTGTATTTTTTCTCATTCCGGTTTGCAGAGCTTTTTCCCCACTGCCTGCGAAATGCTGCCATATGTGGTCCCACATTCGTATATTATATGTATTGCTCATGGTTTTCATTGCACTGCATATACAGTATCACAGTATTAACATATTAACATGGTATGTCAAATTACAAATAGAATAACATATTATGACAATAAATCAGGTGAGCAGCAAAGCTAGTCAAAACTGATTAGCCAACCAAGCATATTATGTATTGATTATTTGTCATTTCTGCTTCTACCATCTACTTCCATTGCTTTCTGTAAGAACACTTCACAAACACGAGGCGAGATAAATAGACTCCAGGCGGAAATATAATTGTCAGTTCTACAAGGCAGTACTTGCAAGCTCCACTTGATTAACATGGGAGCGGATTGAACGTGGGTCCACACCATGTGTATGCAATTGGCGTTAATTGTCATTTACAAGCCAAGCATGAGGCTAATGCTGCCAGTGTTCACAGGGCTCACAGAAGAGCATGCTTGATAGATTACAAGGGAAAACCATGAACAAAGCTACTGTACTAGCAACTCGCTAACAGCAGTGGTGCAATTCTCTTTATCTCCAATTAATATCACCACTGAACAGATTTTTTTTTTAAATATGTGCTTATTAATTTGTGTAATCGCAATTAGACATTGTAAACTATTGACTGCCCAAATATCAACTGGTTAAATGTGAAATAGTCCCAGCCTCTTCTGTCCATTAGCACTACGTCACATAAATAACATCTAATACATAGAACCCTGTAAGCTCGACAGCACTTTCAGGAAGTGGTACTGTTGATTTTCATTGGCTCTTCACATTGTCACTCAATCTGTATCCATTATTCTGGTGCAATGCTATAGTGCAGTGCTGTATTTACTCATTTCAGTTTTTTAATTTATTTTAAACAGTAACCGTAGTCTACTTATTCCTGAAATATACATGAAAACAGAGTTATGTCTTTAAGTTCCCTACAAATTCCTCTATATAAGTTTAAATCTGATTTACATAATTTTGTTATGCAGTTGGTCGTTGTGCATGTCAATCAAAATAACTCTCCTGTCAAGTAGGTGGGTCTTGACACAGTTAGCCAGCGCTATGTCACACATGTTAGAGCTGGCTCTGTGAGACTAGCTCATATAACAGCACTGGTTGATCCAGAAAGGATAGGCAGAAGTAAATAGAATAGAGCTACAGGATGACTATATGCTGTGTATCCCATGCTATGCTTGCAATTGCCAAGTCATGGCTTACCACTTACTTTCTATAGGGGGCGCCTCAATACTAACTAACTAATACAAAACTGTAATGTTCAACAGGCAGTGTTGAGTGTAACAAGATCTACAAGCGCAGCACTGGATGGGATCAAAGGGGACCATTGTAAAATGGGAGTCACCTCGTCACTCTGCCGGTACACATTAGTAGATGTCATCTGCGTCACCGCCAGCTGACCTCCATCACCTGAAACCCATTGTTGGTGTCAAACGACAAGGTGTGTGTGTGGCAACAAAGCACCCCCCCACCCCCGTCCGTTTGTGTTCAGTCTGTTCACAAACTAGACAGTGACAGATAACTTGGGTGACTTCTTTTAATTTTGCCGTGCACTAACACTTTCTGTCAAAAACACAGCAAGTCTAATGTGGCTGTGTGTGAGTGGGGGTGTTGATTGGAAAGGGTAAGGGTGAAAAGCGATTAGAGGTGGGGGGAGTGGGGGCTGCCCCCCCCCCCCCCCCCCCCCCCCCAAGGGGGTTAGCTTGTTAGAGAGGGTGTAAATTGAAACTGGCGAGGCAGCCAACGTTACTTAAGGGTTACAAATCACAGCAACACGCTCCAGTCAACCTGCCAAGCTGTGCTCCCTGATGTATGTGTATACAGTACCAAGACACGCATGCACACACACACACACAACGTGGAGACAGCTAATTAGAGTAGATGCGTTTTTCCTAGAAAAACGGGAGGATATTTCTAATCCATGCAATGTAGTATTTGTTGTGTGTGTGTGTGTGTGTGTGTGTGTGTGTGTGTGTGCTTGTGTTTATGTATTTGTGCGCGTGTGTACATCAGTGCTGTCAGAGAAACTTGTTAGCTCTTGACGCAAGCTTTCCCCTGTGATAGGGTACATCTTTGCAACTTTGTGCCAGACAGCAAAAGTGTGTGGGTTTTTGTGTGTTTTGAGTGCTTTGTTTATGGTATACCGTATGTGTGGGTTGATGTTTATGTTTGAATATCTGTTTTCCCTCCTTTGCCCCTTCATTCATGTGATTGTAGGCCCTACTTTTGTTGTTCTGGGTAAAAGAGGATGCTAAAGTAACCTAATTGTATATTGTTTTGCTGTTTGTCAAGAAGTCACGTGAAGATGACGGTGGTTTGGAGTGGTGGCGGTGCTAATGGAGTCAGTGTAATTGTTCTGGCTAGCTAGTTGGCACTATCTGTCTTCTCTGTTCAGACGAGGCTTGCATTGCCTCAGGCAATTTTATTCCACCTGTGTCCCCCCCCGACATATAATTTCACTGAGGGCTCAAATCCACCCCAGGCTTAACTTCAACATCGAATGCTCAATCTTATATGCCGCCGCCATTTGTGAAGGAAGCTAAAGCAATTTTCAACCTTTGTTAAAGCTATAACTTTGTCACGCAAATAATAACTAATCACGCTAGTTGGTCATTAATTAACCCCTTTTTCACTTTTGTATCCATCTGTTATTTACTTAAATGTTTTCTCTGAAGAAAAGTTCTAATGTATCTGAATGTGTCAAAATCTCTACGGGTGTAGTTTGTGTTAAACAATTAATTCAGATAGTTTTGGAGAATTTAAAGTAAAGTGCATTTTAAGTTTTAATCTAAAATTAAAGGATTCATTCAATGTAAAATATCCCGGGACAGGTTTGTGTTCTCATATTTGTTCAACAAATGCATGGTGCCTATTATGGTACTACAGTGTGTGATGTGCACAGGACAAGAGGTTTGTTAAGGGAACAAGGGGAGGATTTTGATCTCAATAAAACCTAGTCCATTTACACGTTGAATTACCCTCAGCACGCCTACACAACAGTGTCACTGTAGCTAATGAAGACCTTTGAGAGGCTGATTAGAGATTCTACTGAACCATTCAATTTCCATGCCAAGTCAACAAATACACCACATAAACAGACAGACATGTTTAATATCACTGCAATCTGTTTCACCATTTTGATGTATTGGTAAAGGTATAGTTAGAAATTGTAAGCTAATACAGTTGTTTTTTTATCAAATTCACCAAATATCTCCTCACATTCCACTAGTTTACTGTTCTCAATAATGACTTACTCTACTGTACAGGGTGCAAGCACAAACTATACCTGCAACAATGCAGTTGTGGCACATCGGTTTAGTTGAAATTGTATCCAAATTATTTGTGTAATTGTATAGAAAGTGAATAGACCAGGCAGCAGTTTTACTATAGAGTAAGCCTTTTTTTCAGAATAATTTGAGATGTGTACTGTAGCTGAGCTGCTAATACAGTATCTTAGCTGTCTTCCTTATATCAGAATAGGGATTAACAAATCTCTCACCCTGACATGATTAAAATGAATAGCACATTTTCTGTCTTGGCCCAACACAAATGCTGTACACCGCCACATCCACACATACACACACACGCACACGCACACACACATACACACACACACACACACACTCACACAGACACACGGACACATGCACGCAGACTTGTTAACACCAGTGTATGCTTCGTCCCGGAATGCGGTGTGTGTATAGAATTACACAGCGAGTCTAATCTGATAGCCTGTGTTAGCCAAACTGGACTCTAGTCCCCAGATGTGCCACGTGAGGCACAGAGCAAAGGGAAAGCCATCAATCCCCAGGGAGCTGGCCGGCCTGCTCGCTAGCCAGCCTGGCAGGCTGCTGAGAGATGCGAGGGGCTGTGGGGGTCTGTGAGGAGCCAAGCTCATGAAAGATGCATTAATGTGGCGTTCTTTCATTCTCTTTGGACTTGTAATATGGCCACTTTCCCCTCAGGACCTGTCTCTGTAATTTGACACACATCTGTCCCTTTCTCTTTCTATGTGTGTGTGTGTGTGTGTGTGTGTGTGTGTTGGGGGCTTTGCATAATAACAATTGCAGGTGTGTGTCTGTTTGTGTGGTGTGTAACTGTGTGCGTTGTCACATATATTTTGCCTTGTTGCCTTGTGATTTGCCTTTCGCAGCCACTGACCCCACTGCCTTAACATTAATGGCTTTAAACTCTCTTCATGTAGGTGTCTTCAGACGAGAGCCTTACTTTTGTAGTGCCAATTAGCCCCAAGCTTTCATTAGCCGCTACGTGTTAATAAGCTAGCTGCTGCAAATAGCGCAGAAAACAAGCCACTTTTGTAACAACACAAGTGTGTACTCTTTCAATGTGTGTTAAACCCCAGGCAGTGTGGCTGGTGACAGCTTGCTAAGCAAACAAATCAACGCCAAGCATCTTCTTTGTTTGTCTATGGCAAAGTCACATATGGTTAATTTGTCACTAATTAGAACTGGGCAACAGGAGTCACATTAAAGAAATGTAAAACTTCCATGGCCTTTGTGACTTATAATGGTGATGGTCATTAGAGCAAATGTTACTATTATCAACTCTGTCATTATCAGAGATATTTTTCAGTGTACATTTTTCAAAAATGTTATGCTTTCCTGTTCATAATCGTTGAAGCAGTTTGTAAACCTTTGAAAAGTTGCCTATAGCCTACATTAGGCCTTGCATGGAAGTTACACTAAGTTTGTTGTAACTAAAGCAATGTGATATTGTACAGTAACCTGTGAAAATAAAAATATAAAGGAAAAGAGGAAAATATTTCATATGTTCTTCTGGCAGTAGTTGTGAAAGGTCATTCCACTCATGCAAAATAAATAATTTGGCTTTATTGAAATACAGGATTTCTGATTGGTCCCCAGAAAATTGAGCTGTTACCATAGCAATGATGATGATGGGTGGTAGAAGCTAGGTGAACACAAATCATCAGATCATATATCTTTGTGTATTTACAGTACCACTTATGCACAATAATTACATATGGAAGAAAAGGTTTCAAAGAAATATCTGTTAATACTGTACAGTACAGACTAGTCCCATATGTTGCCACAGTGAATAAAGTAGAGTGCAGGAAATGCACGGACTGGATTTTAATATAATAAGACATTTTTGTGGAACATTTGTGAGCCTTATTGCTTAGAATCGAATTATATTCCAAACAACAAGACTATATGTGATGTTCTTACAGCTTTTGATGTGTTCGTCTGGGGGTCTTTTACTTTATCTTTTTAAATACATACAATGATTTACATTATATTTAGTCGACATCTTGTCTCTGTTAGGCACTACAACCTTTAACACCAGTGTCAGCCTCTAATGGACCACAGCCATCACCCCTCCAATTGCCTCATAAAACAAGCTAGTTTTACCCTCACTGATAGGCCCATTACATCTCAATACATGTGTCATTTTGCAGGCAGTCCAACACACGCAGCCTGGTATAGCACAATGGCAGTGAAGCTCAGTGGTTTGTAACAAAGCAGGGCTTTCTGGCGGAGCATTAGCCTGTCAAGTAAAGCGTGCTTTACTCTGTCATGTCTGGTTTCTTTAAAATAACACTAGCTTGAGTCATGTTTTCAACGACACTGCGTTCTGTGGTGAAAAGAAAATGGCTTGCAGGTTGTAGCTTGTTCTCTGATGGGGAAAAATAGGTCCCAATGAAGCCAGCTCTAGATGAAAAACATAACATTCAGTATTCTGTTGGATGTAGGCAGAGACAGAGAACATTTCTTCAATTAGTTCTTTGTTATAATGTGTGTAATAGTGAGGTCATCAGAAATATTGCTTTGCTAAAATAATGGTATAGACCTGTTAAGCTTTTTGTCAATCTCTCAGATTGCTAGATTATTCATTTATTTATCAATTCTGTATAATCATAATCTCTGCATTTAGTCAATTTTACAGATTACCACATTGCATACTGTAACACGATTGAAAACTGAAGGGCATGGACCTTAGCAGTAGTAGTAGTAGTTGTAGCAGTAGTCCATATAGAGTACATAAACATGACAATCAAACATTACTGGCTGTGTTGTACAAGGATTCTGTGTAGGTGTGCATGTTCAGTCAGACACACAGACAGTGGATTGGTACTGGAGCCAGAGAATTGCAGGAAGCCATCTGAGGGGGGGGTAGAGGTGACAAAGAGACGTTGAGATTTTAAGATGTAGACGTCAGCTTCCTCCAGAAAGAAGACATACTTTTAGATGGCCCCCTCTCTCTCTCTCTCCCCCTCTCCTCTGCACTGTTCTCAGATGCACAACCTCTCCTCCTCTCCCCTCTTTCTCTCTCACTCTGTCGCTCTGAGGTGTCAGTGCAGGCTGTTCCCGGCTGGCTCTCTGTCAGCCACAAAGGCACTGCGACGACGGGGCTCCCGGCTCCTCTGTGATTGCATGCACTCCAACATTCCCTCTCGCACACGTTCAGTGCCGGACAGAGAAAGTGCTCATTGAAGGCCAAGCATAGGCTCAGCACCCAAAGTGTGAATACATGTGATCCAGCAGCTTCAATGTGCATTGTGAGCTTGCATAAGAAATCTTGTTTTACTGGGTTAATGCTATGCTGAGGTGATGGTGGTGTATTTGAAAAAAAGAAGAAAAAAACTATTTTGGTTGCTTCCTGGTTCCCCTTTGGTGAAACTGAGATTGTACAAATTGTAAAAATCAAGAATTATTTTATGTTTGTAATCAACTTTATCAATGCAATATTATTTGTGGAGCAGCAATAAAATGTTTTTAATATGTACCAATAATACTATGAATTACAGTAAATACTGTACGTCTTTGTAAAGGGTTTGACGAGCCACGGTAGATAGCCCTCTATATCAAGCTTTTGCCTATAGCTGTTTTTATGAATTATATATTATTTTCACAAACGCATAACTCCTTATATTTGGCTGGTGACCTTTTGAATTTTTATCTTTATTTAGTCTTCAAATGTGTATGAATCTAGCAAATGCATGTACAGGAACAGCATTATAGTTCAGCATTGCTATTGGCTTTACTAGTGTGAACACTAGTTATATTTTCTGTGGTACAAAATAATACCACTGTATTCTGTATATTGCTATTAACGGCCTGAAGACATTTGATTTATCAGATGTCAAATGTTCAGTATGATAAACAATCAATAATATGATAAGGAGGAGTATGGAGAAATGCCATGCAGGAGAATAAATAATGTATAGATTAATATGTCATATTTAACCTGAGATAAGTTAATACTGATACAATAGTTCACACAAGCCTGCAATGAAAGGGATCGTGGTAATTGGTTTTGACTGCAGCCGGTTTGAGGACATTGATGTTTTTAAAAGGTCCCATATCATAAATATTTAAAAACATAGTGCATTGGATTATTCAAAAGTTCATAAAAAGTCTAATAAAGTAAAAGGCGTTGAGTGAAACCTGAGCTATTGTTGAGCGATTTTGAGTTAAGTTTGAAGCACAGTTGAGTATGCAGCTTCGGGACCTATATGCTACCTGTAGTTGTACTCTTGTCCCTGTAAGTCACCTTATATATCCACAACAAACAACAAAACACTTTGCACTATTATTTTAGAACATGATTATTCATATTATATGGCTGTCCCTTCCTTTACAGAAGCATTGTAAACCAGCATAATGTATGTAACAATCAAAACACACACACACACACACACACACACACACACACACACACACACACACACACACACACAGAGAGAGAGACTCCTAAGGTTGCTACATCAGCTTACAAATTCATGTACAGGTGGAAACCACATGAGCTTGTTATTCTATGCACAGATAGTTATCACTGTCACTACTCCATGTGTGTGTGTGTCTGTGTGTGTGGGTTGGGGGGTTATGGTGATAGGAGAGGGGAGTGCTGATATGAAGACTCCGATTTCCCCCGAGACACTGTAGGACAGGGCCTGTGCAGAAACACACAAGCACACACACAAACACACATACACACAGCGGGAAGGGGAGCCATGCTGTCTCGAGTCATCAATGATTAATGTCCCAAGCCAAGCTACATCACAAAGCCGGGCTAGCCAAATGACATGCAACAGCTTGGGGAAGCTTGTGTGTGTGCGTGTATGTGTAGTAGATGTACTGTAGTGTGTTTTACTTTTGGGTAGAAAGCGGAGGAAAGAGTTTACAGGAAACTACCATGAAGATAAAAAAACAATTGCATTGTCTGAGCCAGATTCAATGTAAGCATTGCTGTTGACTGATCATTGTATATCACCTGTACGTTCTCTCTTATAGATACACCTGTTCTGCCATCACTCATGTGCTCTGCACAGCTGACAAGCAGTCAGCTCATCCCCAATGACCACACAGCCAGCAATGCCAATTAAACATAACACTACTACTACTACTACTAATAATAATAATACATTTTATTCATGACTCATTTAAAACAAATGTTCAAATGTCATGGAGAGGTGGGTTTTGAGGAGAAGCACAAAAAATAAGCAGATTTTTACTTGGTAGATTATTTAATTGTTGTAACAATACGGCTTGGCAATATATATTATAACATTGGAAAGACTGATTATTTCCCTTTTAAATGGTGCCACATTTGTAAGGAACATGCATTTGTGGGATGAGCAGCAGATGTGGGTTGCACCCATGAAAAATGTGTTAAATCGACTCTGACAATGCCAAACCGCTTTTCTTTACTGTTGTCTCTTGTTCAGTGTTGTTTGGTGGATTGGATGATAGAAGTCTAAAAAACAAGACACATTGGCAATGTAACAATGTATTAATTAAACAAACAGCAGTGTCAGTAGCATGTGGAAGAGCGTACACAGCCTCAAAAGTCTTGGCATCTCCTCCTGGTCATCAGTCTGGTCACACTGCTGTGGGATGGTATACCATTCTTCAACCAGCATTTGTCGCATGTCAGTCAGCCAACGTGCTTGTGTTGGTCACTGGCACAAACTGCATCCCTAAGCTGGTCCCACCAGTGTTCTCAAATGTCCTTACTTTTTGTGCTAGTTTATTTAACATAGGGTAAAACTGAGAAACAGTGAAATACAATACAATATAGCCTCACACACTGACACTACTAGGGTGGACATGTTGAGATTTCTTCAATTTAAATCCACACTTTCTTTATTAGATGAAAAGCATCACACTTTATGAATGTGATGACACCATCGGTGATGGCGGCAGTCTCTTGAAGAAACAGCACTTATAACAATAATACATACAGTAACTCTTAACTGAACTGTGGATAATTCAGCAATCATCACTTGTGTTTACAGCTCCTACATTTCTGCTAATGTCCATAGTTTATAGTTTGAAGTGCAATAATAGCCACAAGCGTGTGGGTGGTGAAGGTATAGAAGGAGGTTGTAACGGGATGACTGAGTCATGAACAAACAATGAACATGCTTGGAGAAGCGGCATGACAATACAACAACACATTATTCTAAATAACAGGCTAACGTTACATTGTACCACAGCAACCAACAATAATCCACAAACAAGCACAAACATATATTATGCCCCAACACAACAACAGGTGCAATGAATGGAATTCTGGTGTGTAAATGGGGTATGCTGAAGCTTTTGATGTGTGTCCTCTTTAAAGGTATTTGCTGGTATCTTGCAAGCTAATTGTAAGATCATACACATTTGATCAAAATCTCCTTGCATTTCGGGATTTTGGGATCTGAGTCAGACTCAGGTATAACATGGGCGGCTCAAAAGGTATGACAATAGCCTCTAGGCACAAACAGTCAAATCTAGTGTATCTGCTTAATGCCTCAGACAAAACACTTTGACACAAGGCAATATGCGATCAATAACAGAAATGATTTAGACTTCACATTATTTCGCTTCTTTTGCCTGGACAATTATAACCAGAGTTGTGGGAGCAGTCAGAACCTGATCGGAATGATTCTAGGCTTTCTCCCACTGAAACGCCATTATCCCTGTATTGATCTACGTGGCTGCTTTCAATTATGATGAGAGACACCTGTGTTTTTCCTGAAAATGTGTAAATCATGTGAGTAAAGCTCAGTCACGGTTCTGCCCCGGAGGCCAACGTTAGCGCTCGGCTTTTGTGAAGCAGGAATCAATACCTGACGCATATCCAATCGCTGTGGTCCTCGCGTCACTTGTATGCCCCAATACAAGCACAAAACCTAAAAATGAGTTCCCTCTGTGTGTAATGGGATCCAGTCAACATTTTGCAAATGAGTTCAAATATTTTGTGTGTGTGTGTGTGTGTGTGTGTCTTACTTACTGTGTGTGAGCAAAGTTCTTATGGACAAGTCTGGCAGCTTGGCAGCCATCTTGCTAATGCCTCTTGACTGTTATTAGGAAGACTGTATCTAAATAAAAGGGGAGAAAAAAGGAAAAGACAAAAGGGACTTTCAATGGTCAGTGGGACATATATACTGCATTTATCACGAGTCAAATCTGATACAAACCGCTTCTTACAGTTCTATTCAGAAATCTTGGAAGTGGTCTATTTCTATTATAATGTCTCGGGTCCTGTTTGAGTCGTGAAAAACCATGAAAAGACCGTGTCGTTTTTCTTATACCCGTGTGTGTCCTTAAATCACAGCTGGTTAAACATTCACCAGGGAGACATCTATGGCTGGCCACCGGGGGCACATTTTGTGGCTTAAAACAAAAGGCTTCATAAAGTAATCCTTAATTAGGCCTGTGGCATTTTAGAGCACACTTTGTCTGCTCTCACCTGGCCCTCCTGCTATTACAAAGCACCATGCTTAGAACGCTATTGATCTATGGCACCGCATGGGGCATCTGCCTGTGTGCACGTCTGTGCATGCATACGCATGTTTGTGTGCGTATATGTGTGTAGTATGTGAAGTCGCACACGTTTTGACCCAAGAAGTGTGAGATCTACTTGCTTTTAGTGGCGGATTCATTTACACACGCACACACGCACACACACGCACACACACTCACATACTCACACACCACAGTACATTTTCCATTAAAATGTTCAATTTTCACAGGAGTGCATGGTAGACTTATTATAGCTGGGCTAGCATGGCTGAATGCTAACTACGCTAACTGTATTTTGAGTGGGTTCGGCTGACAGATGGGCATGCACGTGTGATTGTGACAGGGAGCACTTGCTGTAAAGTTTTTAGCGTGCAAACTCCGACCTACGCATATTTTCTACACAGTTTTATATCACCTAACTAGCGCAAGGACCCATACACACATCTCAAAATTCATATGCATTCCAAAATAGGCACATACACAAAAGATTATTAATGCACACATACACAAAATGTTATTATATTCATTATTATAAATATTACAGTATTATATATTTCCCCCACCTGCACAAATATGCTTAATCATACAGTACGAGCTACAATGCATGAATAAATGCAAGATTGCACAACCTTTGCTGACTCGGCAACATGCGAGGATGTCAGCAACCCATACAGTATACACACATGCATGTGTTAACCATAAATATCCACAGTGTTAGCACACAAATGCTTTCCCTGACTACAGAATGGCCTTATGCTGCTTTAAACCTGTCTCCATGGAGACCAATACGTCTCTGGCCCCGCGGACAGGAAGATATCAGCCGGCATCTGTTTCTCCTCTGCCAGTCCATCTGTCCATATGTCCATCTGTCAGAGGTGTTTCTATATTGCAGATGTGCACCAAATTGCAATATAGTCTGCTCAACTTTTGGAAAAGTTCACTTCTGTAGATATATCGCAGAGAGGGTTTTGCTAAAGGAAATAAAATTATGTTTTTGTGGCTACTGAAAATGTATATTCTACCAACATTCCTGTTTACTGCTACTGTACATGATAAGGTTAGCGTTGGCCAGGTGCATCTACACCAGTACTTACACAAGAATAATCGAAGAAACATTGTGTTAGAAAACATAGAATGTTCGTGAAAATTGTCTTAGTTCCCCTTTAATCAGAATGTGCTACATTAGGAATAAAGCCTTGGATATATACAAATAAAATGCATGTATCAAATTCAAACTGTCGTCATATTCTGTGGAATATTGTATGCACAAAGGGCTTTTTAAGAGTTTGAAGGGCAAATATGCGTTTGAGTGTGTAGTGGTCAAAACCATATTTTGATAACTTTTTGGCTTTAATAATTAAATGTGCATATTTTTTCATGTTACATTTTTATGGTTGTTTATATATTCTCTGCTACAATGTAATACTGGTACAAGAAGTGGCTCATATTTTGTGCTCAAAGGGTTGTCACAAACTCTAACATGTGTCCCTTTTACAGGGCCACATATGATTTCAGTAACATCTGCATACAGCAATCTAACTGATACATATTGGAAAGACACACCACCGTGTCAGCAGTTCCATCTACTGTTGTAATATCCTTCTACCCCATTGATAAGTCCTGCATCTGTCTATATAACTGTCCAGTGCCCTAGTGGTGCATTAATCTGTCTGACTTCTATGTCTGTCTGTCTGTCCGTCCATCTCTGTGTCTCAATCCATTCCTTTGTCTTTACCCATACACACAGCTGTGTGTGTGTGTGTTTGACGCGGGAAGCCAGATAGCTAATTGAGCAATAGGATATAAATAGCAGGATGGACAGAGCTGGAGACAGATGGATGGAGGGATGGATGGATAGAGATGGAAACAGAGACAGAGGGAATAACAGACCGATAGAGGGAATGTGATCTATTTCCCTATCTGCCCCTCTGTCTGGCTATCTGTCTTTCCCCCATATCTCTCTCTCTCTACTGTTCTCTCTCCATTTATCTTTCTCTCTCCCTCTGTCTTTCTCTTTCTCTTTCTCTCTTTCCCTTTCTCTCCCCCTTCATCCATCCCCCTCACCTTTCCTCTGTTTCTCTCCCTTTCTACCCCTCTCTCTCTCTCTCTCTCTCTCTCTCTCTCTCTCTCCCACTGTCTGTTTCTGCCCTTCTCAGACGCTGCGTAGCGCGACGCTCCATATTTCAACCTGAACGTTGAGCCATCAGTCCAACATCATGTGCTATCAAATGCTCACAGCGTGGGGTGAAGGCCCCATATGCCTGCACGCACACACACACACACACACACACACACACACACACACGCACGTGCAAACACACACACATACAGTACAATATACCTGCATTCTGGCAGGAGTCTTTTTTCCAGTCTTGGAGGGGTGAAGGGGAATTACATGAATGCAAGATATATTTATTTATATATGCAGATATTTATTTATTTTTACATTTGCATACACTGCCAGTTGGAAAAGCAGATTCTTTCACACACACACACATACATGTAGGTAGCAAATATTCACACGTAAACAGTGTGGCTGTCAAACATCTGGACGCGCACACATACAGTAACATACACACACACATACAGTGGCTGTGAAACATAATGCATATGCCTGCACGCTCACACACACACACACACACACGCACACGCACGCATAAAGACATCATGCACATCCTTGTAGCTGAAAGCACATTCATAGATTCCTGCTCACACAAACTCACACAGACAGGTCTGGTGCATTAGCAAAGGTAGAAGGAGTCTATTAGCATATAAATGCGTTCCTGTGACAGTGAATTCTTGTCTGGTCGGATGGCTGGTGAACTGAGAGCCTGGGAGACAAGCTGGAGACTCTCCACGAATGCTAGACAGATCGGGAGATGATAGCCCGCTTTGTAAACGCTCTGCTCCTGCCTGATCGATCAACAGTTGACCATCTCTCTCTCTCTCTCTCTCTCTCTCTCTCTCTCTCTCTCTCTCTCTCTCTCCCACCATCACTGTTATTCCCTGTAGCTGACATTAATT
The DNA here is from genome assembly GCA_025399855.1 of Forbesichthys papilliferus. Lineage (NCBI taxonomy): Eukaryota > Metazoa > Chordata > Actinopteri > Percopsiformes > Amblyopsidae > Forbesichthys > Forbesichthys papilliferus. The sequence goes on from JAODOY010001564.1 coordinate 20,246, forward strand.
AAATGTAAACTGGCCACCATCTGTCGCCACTTAGCTCACATGACCTTTGACCTTTAGGCTTGGCTCTCATGTAACCGCTTCTATTCGTATCTAACTTCCGCACACACGCACACACAAATACCATGCACACACAATTACACAAGTAATGCGGTTTTAATGAACATACTTATGTTGGAAATGATGATGAAATATATAACCTGTGTCACACAGACATATGCTCCAGCATATGTAGATGCATGTGTTTTTACCAGAATATTTTCTATAGGGGCTTTTTTAGCTAATGGCAGTCGATTTAGAGATTAGAGGATGACCTCAGGTTAGAAACCACAGACCTCAATAACAACAGCACCGCCTGTTTAATTGTCCGCCTGCCTTACAAGAGCTGTTCTTGGGGATGGGAGAGCTATAACACAATCCATCGGTTTACCTTGTGCGAACCACTTTCCAAGTCATTTATATAACATACAAAAAAGGTATGGCAGCAAATATGCACTGACATATATGTTCCGTATAAACCCACATGGATACAACATGTAAAACTGCCAAATGTAAAGAGGAATGTCCCATTTGTGAAGGGAATTCTCTAGTCCCATTAGCGTGCCCCAACACAGCAGATGGAAATGTGGATAATTCCCTTTACAAGCCAAACATAATGCCCAAATAATAAAGCAGTGCATTATGGCTCGCCTGTCTCCTGTGAGATACCTGTCTGACATGTAGCATGCTGCCTCACAAAACCACATCTTGCTGTAATAACCCTAATTTCACAAGCTCCACCTGCACTACCTCATTAGTTCAAAGCAACATCACATATTTCAGCAGGTGTTGGCTTTCTGTCTCTTTGCCATTGTCTTGCTTGCTTCGTCTCTCGTTCGCCAACAAGCGGCAGAAGGAATAGGGCAAAATGAAAGGCGCACAGAACAAGGGCTCTCTACTTTATTATTTCCACAATAGAGAGGGGGAGAGTTCCTTCATGTTCAGGCAGAACAATAGGCACGTTTCATGTGGCGCCACAAAGGCACTATAGCTTTTCACATTTCCCACATAACGAGACTGCATTTACCTTGCAAATAGGTTACACTGGCTTTCTGCCTAAGGTCGCTTTGGCTTCACACACTAGTGGAGGGGCTTCTGGTATTAGCTAACTGCCCAGGACAACGGAAGGGTTTGTAAGTGTGTGCATGTGCAGTGTCCTTGGGTGTTTTATGCCATATCTGTGTGATTGTGCGTGTGTGTGTGTGTGTGCGCATGTGCGCGAGGGCATGTCTTTATAGTTTGCCAGAATATTTGGCCTCGTTCTCAAACCAACACCATATGTTGATTGAGAAAGGCAGAGAGAAGGAGACAAAGAGAGGGAAAGAACTTTGAAAATTGGGTCATTTTATTGGTAATTTCTCCAATAATTTCTCCCTCCGTCTCTCCCTCCCCGTGCTGAAACCTGAAGATGTCATTTTGTTAGCACTGTGCAACATTCACTTCCTTTACTGAGCTTGCTGAGAAGTATTCATTTTATTGTTTTCAAAATGAAAGAGAGATGTGTATGTGACATTTAACGATATGCATGTGCGTGTGTGTGTGCGTGTGTGTGTTCCTCCATTGCAATTTTTTCCCAGGATTTGAAACTGCATGGCCTTTGGTAGCACATGGTGTCTTTATCTAGGCCTGATGCTGTCACATGTCTGAGCCATGTTAGACATGTGCACCAGGCTTGCCAGTGTGATGTAAATAATATATTTACTATACAATATTAAATGACAAATGTGAACATTTAAAATAGATTGCTTTAGATTATTGAGTTGTAAGGGTTACGCAAACTTAATTAAGCTTCAAATGCATTTAACCATAATGATTCTTTAACAAACCTGTATCCTGAAAACATTAGGAAGTTTGAACAAATTAAGGTATGTTTCTTTAGTTTTAAATGAGGGCCACATACTGTATAGGGTCACATACATATTTTTAGTGTGTTTGTGTGTGTGTGCACTATATGTGATGAGGTTTCAAAACTTTATATTTTATCAAAAACAAAAACATTGTTTCAAGTTTTTTTCCTTTGAAAGTGCAAGATAACATTCCTGTAATTTTATGGAAATGGTATTTCTACCAAATGCATAATGAACGATGAAAGTATGACCTAAATCTGAGTAATCACAACAGTTACCATACCATACATTTAGCACAATTGTTCAGCATCTTCCAAAATAAATATTTAGCTGCTGCGAATGGTGTTTCTGAATAAAGTCTTTTTACAACAAGCAGTATAATTTTCAAATACTAGGTTCTAATCACCAGCTAAACCAATATTTTGCTTTAATATAGTGCGCCTGGCATGCACTGTTCTCTTGCTAACACGTTTACTATTGTTTTTTAGATGTGCATGAAAGTTAAAATACAGTACACTCAACGTTTCAGAACAAGGCGCAGAGTCGAACTGCTCGTCAATGTCATACTTGGCCAATTAGCCAATCTCTGTGTGATTCTGGCCTTATGAAAGCGCTTTTGGAGCGGCTGTGACTATAGTGATGCGTCTCTGTGTGATTGGGGCCTAAGTGTCTTATGGGGCATATTTATTGAAATAATATCCAGCCAAGCAAATGTTTCCTGCAGCAGGTTATTAAACCAATGTCCTCCCCTTTGTTTTTGTTGTAACTCATAGCTAGCTTTTTACACATCTTATCATTTATTTAGCATCAAGTAATGTTTCATAAATTACATTCATGCATTCTTCTGTCAGTTAATGTATTTTAGAGTTCGACCCAAATTCCACAATACTGTACCACAATGAACAGAATACCTTCTGAGTTCACTGATTTTACTTTCCTCAAAGTATTGGTGTATTCATTGTTTGATAGCGCTTCACATTGCCATGGACTCTGAATACACATGGCACACTGCCAAATGCTTGCAGCAAGCATATTTGGCTCAATTATCCCTTTAAATCTTTCCTCCCTTTTGAACATGCTGTTCTGTCAAAACTCTTTCACAATCTGCATCCCGTGTTGCATCCATGTACTCCTGCCCACACCTACATACTTTACATAGTAAACAAACACTTGGCTTGGCTTGATTGCCGCATGTGATTGGACAAGACATAGCCGTGTAGGACTGATTTAGCTTGGTAAGTGCCAAACTGAGGAGCAAGAAATTTGTTTGTGTTTTTGTGTTACTATAGTTCTTTTGATTGTGTTGTTTGTGTGTTTTGTTAAGAACCCATGAAAGAGCCAGTAAAATATACTGTACTTGTGTGCAGTATCGGACCTGCTTATTATACATCCCTTTTTAGAGGTTTGCTATAACACGAGAAGTAATGTACTGTAATACAGATATTTTCCTGTGATGGTCAAAATGGACATTCTGGTGCATATATGCTCCAAAATGAATGAATGCTTTGACATTCATTGTGTTATAATAAATGTTATCACATTCATTCAAATTAAAATGTAATGTCGTGGTGTTTATTATTACCTATCCTAACATTACAGGTCGATTTATTCTTAGAATTGATATTGATTATTTAAATGATATAAATCAAATCATGTTTGAGCAGTCAGAATTATGGACATTTTTGTAGTAATGGAATTTCGGTAGTTCTATTGTTAATAAACTTGATAGGAAATGCTTAAGTCATAATGTGTAATTAATTTCAAAAGTTAAAATTTTCAGAATCATAGTCTAATAACATTTAGGCTGAGAATGAATCCAGAAACTTATGCCTGTGTCTACTTTACTGTTAGTCTTAGGTAGATTGAATGTGTGATTGTCCTGCAAGGTCACTCTGCAAGGCCTGGTGAGGAGAGAGGCATGTCAAAGTTCACGCTCCAGCAAGTGATATACAGTAATACCACCTTGTGTGAACCTTTCTTTCAATTCTCAATGAGCCAACTTTTATTTAATAATCTTTTGTTAATTACTGTATGGGGACCTCCAATGTGCACTCAGAATGAATAGTGGAGGAAAGTCATTCCCCAACCGAGGGATTCCCAGATTATTGGAAACAAGATATTCATTCTGATCAGGTGATTTCACACACTATGCTTCAAGTGATATGAAAGTTTTGATTGACATTCGACGCTTGTATTATTTATAAAAGCCTTGGTGTAAATATTTGTCATTAGGGAATATATTATTCAATTATGTATCTACAAAATACCCATACAGTACATATTAAGAGGGTTTCTGATTAGATGGACTTCTTATTTTACTGTATGTGTTTTTAATACTGCAAGGAACATGTAAGTGAATGGAAAAGGCAAGATACTAAATGTGTTGCAGAACTACTAGAGATGCTACCATTAAGATTGAGTTTTAGTATATGGATTTGTATTGAGGTAAGAAACATACAGTGGACAGAGTGTAATGTTATGCTGTATAACATCCTTATCTCTTTATGTTATGAGCTGAAACACACTGCCAAAATTGCAACATGCGTTTCAGATGATTTAGCCACCATGAAGGTTAGCAAAATTGAGAATTGAGCAATACTGCAATAGAAAGATCCTCACAGATCCACAATAGCAGGCCACAGTGTAACGATAGAGAGGGTCCTACATATAAATTACTGGCTTCTCTTATTCTATAGGGTGTGCACCCAGAAAGCTGATGGTGGGACCGTGGTTATTTGTCACGCCTGAACTCCCTCAACTCCAGTGTGATTGATGTCTCAGGTCTCCCTTCAGTGCAATCTGACACCCTGGCAACTCTGTATTAAAAAGCCATCGATGCTGACGTTTACATATTGAAATTGGTAGTTAGAGCAATTCTCCATGCGGAAACAAAAGGGGGCTCACCAGGCGGCCAGTATTATCGATCACCCTGACAACACTGGTTTTGTGATGCTGCTATGGATGCTTCTGGAATCCAGCCAGATCAAAGGGATGTGTTACAGTGAAACTGGAGATCATAGGCTGTATATATTCATTTCTACTGGACTGCATGTTAAAGGAGTCATTCCATGAAAAACAAATATTTATTGTAGTTATTGAAAGGTTATGTCAATGTGACTGGGCCTTTCAAAGTGGACTGTTACCTTCTTTGTCTATAATAGAAGGAAAAGAGGCAGAGAAACAGGCCAATTAGAAATGTGTGTCATTTCTGGATAGGACTGTCATCAGTAAAGGTTAAATGGTCAACATTTACAGGTGACCAAATCTAGCTTTTGATAACAAGTAGGATACGGTAAAATAAACAGAGCTCAAGTCATCTTGTCCAGGACAGGCTTCAAGAGCATGACATTCACAACAAGAACTACATTCAAATAGAGTAATATAGGATATTGTTTAGTAACAGTAAACCGAGGCTTAAATGCAAAGATAGCCCATGTTTAACTTTAACGTTTCCTAACTGAATAATGCTGCCCTGCTAATGTTCCGGCAAGGTGGAATGGATGTGCAATACTAACTCCTTGAAAATAAAAAGGGGCTTGTTGGTCAAACCGTTATGGTGATACCGCTGTGTCAGAGAGTAGCAAAGCCAGCCGTAGCCTTAAGTCATGGAACACTAGACAGAAGAGGGGATAGGGTGAGCAGTGGCTTGTTGGATTTAAAGTAACTGAAAGCAACTGTTTCATGAGAACAGGCTAATTCCACATAATCTATGTGGTATTTTCATCTAAGCATGTCAAATACATAAGAAACTGTATGGAATGTCAACTTGAAAGTAAATTGGCATTTCATCCTGACAATTCATCAATTAGATTGTAATAATTGGTGCCAGTTGTTGTTGAAACTGTGGCTCTTTTCAAGCAGTGGATTTCTATACTGTATACGTAAAAAAAAAACTGTCAATTTGGGAAGGCTATTTGTTTACTTTATTTATTTATTTAGTTTTTGAGGACCTGTTTTTGCTCATTGGTGAAAAACAAAATACAATCTCCTATACTCCTATTCCTATATCCCATGGAGGCCTGATGATGAGGTCTCTACTGTACGGTAAATCAGATATCAGATAGGCAGTAATGTGTTTACTTTATGTAATGGATAAAGACCTATGTACTGTAATAATCTGTAAATTATATACAACATGTATTTTAGCCAACAACACTTTAACAATGCCAGTAGCAGTATACTGGCAGATTGTGTGTTCGCCATGTGGAAATGGCTGGATTACTATTGGTCATCTGTGGGAAGGGCATACCCAAAATGGCCAAAACATTTGAGGTTTGGCTATAGAATTGGAAAATAAATGAGCACAGATATTGGCCCAAGACAATAGATAGTGTACAAATGGTTTGATAATTGTTGATGGCATTGTGCCTGCCATTAAAAAATGAAAGATAACTATATTGCACATTGTCTGCAGACAATACAGTTTATATGTGCCAAATCAACCAATTGTTTAACAATCTGTAGGTATTTGTGAAAGTAGGTTTCACGTTCTGCTACAATACATTGACCACTGCTAAGCAAAACACTGTCCTCCAAAACATTCTAAATTCATCCATTCCATTAGATAAAACATAATACAACATAACTATCAACACATATTCTTCAATAGTGAAAGCATACATACTGTTATAGTTAATTTTTATACTTTACAAAACCATGACAACATTGCTTGTCATTCCCCATTTGATCCGATGATTATTTGCATTCAGGTGATAATGTACTATGGTGGTGGTATTAAAGACCACCTGTTCCCTCTGGATGTGATGTCCACCTCCAATCTCTGCACCTACAGTACAGCCTAATACGAAGTGACCTACTACTGGATTATTGTGCATATGTACAAAAACGTAAATGCTAAAGTATCCTTCAGTGCCCATTGTGAATCCCATAAATGCAATGGATTTCATTGAGTTCCAAAGAATTCCATAACAACATTATGCTGAATCACATTTTAGAAAAAGCTATGCAGAGACACCGCCATATGCCCGTTTCTTCATATAATACCGCCAACAGCTTGTCCACTAAATATGGAAGCTCTGACCCATGGACGTCCAGCAGTTGGTTTATAGTTATTAAGATAGTGCAATATGAAGTACAATATTGCCATTTTGATTGGATGAAAATCACATCTTCAGTTAAAAGCAAACTTCCAGGCCATTTTTTGTGTTCAACGTTGAGCAAGCATAAAAAGCACTTCTCTCACAGTAGGTGAAGTTCAGATTATGTGGTGTGGGGTGATGCCAATTTTCTCTGGATATTAATTACATATTCAAAGTGAACTGTCAGAGACCCCAGAGACAGGGCCCAAAGGGGGATTTATGCACTCAAAGTCCTTCGTTTTCCATGTTACTGTATCCTTGCCCTTATTTAATATTCTCTTTTGTTATCAATTATTGTATTGTTATGGTCTTTTAAAATGTCTGTTAATAAGTGTTTTTTAGCATTCATTTGACTATTTGTGCTACAGGCCTAAAACGCTTAAGTAGTCCAGAATTAACAAGAGTATGGCTATTTGTTAAGTGATCCCTGTGCCCCAGGGTGTAGACTTAATTGTATTTGGACATGGGCTTAGAGCTTGTAAGCCTATTATTACCATCTGATTCGGAGGGCTGTGCGAAGCACACCACATTGTGTGCAGCAGTGAAATTGAATGTATTATAACCATATTCCACTGCTACAATACACAACAATATGTTCTGTCCTCATATGTCCTCACAAACACTTTCTAAATGTAGTAAATGTGCGTGCGTGCATGTGTGTGTGTGTGTGTGTGAGAGAGAGAGAGAGAGAGAGAGAGAGAGAGATTGCCGGGGGTTGTGTTTCCAGTCAGAAACTACCTGTGGTGTCTGCCGTGACTTTCGATGTTGCTCAGAACAAAGCCTGCCTCACATCCATGTGTAAGCCGCAGATGAAAGAATCTTGTTTGCCGTGGCACGATTGGCTCTCCCAGAGGTACAATGATGGCTCTGCGTTACACTATGCTTTTCCCCTGATCCAAGCTTGAAATGAAGTCTGAATTGAAATAAATTGAATGAAAACAGGAAAATAACACCCGCGTGCGATAAGGCAAATGTAGAGGACCGGTGGGGCTACAGTGCGTTAGCCCTCAGTTCCCAGCTGAATCTCTGTTTATTGACTAGCACACCGGGACAGAAACAGCTGATGACCAGTCTGCCTAGGGACGCCATTTTAGGGAATTCAATAGGGGACCTGGAGACTTTAATAAAATCACTACAGAGAAACTGAACTTCCAGAAGCTGGGATAGGAGAGAGTGAAAAGGTGAGCAATAAAAAAGCATGTTAGCTGAAGATATGAATAAACTATGAATTGTAGGCTTATTCTCCCCCAAATTCACTGTGCACTTCTGATGTTTTGTATGAAGTACATTCACTTTCTATCCTGATCCTTATGAAACTGTTGTTCCCTTATTTATTATGATTATGGTTCATAAATCAATCTCACTGATAGCTGCAGAGCTGTGAGACGTGCCATTTTGTTGCTAGCGTGGTAGATTACTGTTTACAACTTCTTGCCCTTCAGTGTAGCCTAATGAGAAGTGCTTATTTCCTTCACCAAACCTAAGGGTGAGGTCATAAATGACACATTTCAATAAGGTCTGTGTTTAAAAAAGTGAACCTATATCTTTTAAACTACTTCAGGCATTGTGTCTTTATCATGCAAATGGTTCTGGAGTTCCCCTGATTTCCATAGCATTCTCACAAGGGCTGTGGAAGGCCTTCTCTATAAATGTCCATCACTGAGGCATCTCAGCCCCCAGCTCATCTTCCCCTGTGGGGGTCCTACGTGGAGAATGTCAGCTCGGCTCTTGTCTCTGGCAGTGGCCGCTCAGCCGTTCGTTGGATAAATGGCCCTGCTGTGCGACGGTGGAATCGGGCTGTTATGCAACTCAACATGAATATTTAATCACAGGCTCTCCACAAATACACGGGAGCCAGGATGTTTAGACTCAGGAGGACAAATGTAAGGAACCTGAGCATGACAGGGGAACCCACGACCGTGTCAGCACTGATTTAGGAGATTTGTTATCTGGTCGGCTGCACAGCGCAAGCTAGGGTCTGTGGTCAAGTTAGAGATCAATGGCGACATAAACATTTGCCAGGTTACTGTACCAGGATGGAGAAAAGGCTCCATATGTACATCTGATCTGTTTGGTGTTTATTTTTTCATATTGCACATTATACTGTAAGTCTGTTGACATGTTGGATTTAATAGTGAATCAAATATTAGAATTATATGACGTATATTTAATTATAGTATTATATTAAGACAAAGTCAATTCATTTAACAGTTACATAACCTTGTTATTTTTATTCTAAATCCAAATTGCTTCTCAGGCGGATAGGTAGGTAGAACTGTTCTGCACATATTCTAAAGGACCAATCATGATGACTGTGTCACCTGTCACGCCCTAAGGTGCAACCAAACTGCGAGTCAGTGGGGAGATGTCAATCATGTCCACATGAACATGAACTCAAAACACAAAAATGATCTTGCATTTATTCAAAGGGATTTTTAATAGGAATGGTTTTCAATATGTTATGCTGTTTTCATGTGGGGTTTTGGGCATCTTGGTTATTAGCCAATGCTAGACAGTTTGCTGTATCCGTGAGATACAGAGTGGATACATTGTCCTCAGGGTGGTTAAAGCTCATATTTGTTGAACCAACAATGACTTGGCAGGTTGAAAGTTCCACAGACCAGAATGTGGATATTAAGCAGAAAAAAGGCACTGATTCTAAGTCAGTCCATAAATATATTTTAGCAGGCCCTCTAGCCTAGTGCTTCCCTTTGTCTTTATTAAATTAGTCTTTCTACTAAAGTTTTATTAATTAGTGTAATTAACTCTCTTAGACGACTTACTATGAAGTAGAGTTGGGGGTATTTTTCCCATTTTTCAGCCACCACTCAGTGGTTATGCCACACAACATTAATAATACTAATTAGGCTCTATGACAGTTAATTTAAGATAATTAATACAAATACTAATATTAGATGGCACACAATTCAAACTAGGCAGAGCGAAACCAAATACCTTAGCACGTAGTCTATGTCAAAATCCTTTCACGGAAGTAGAGGAGGAAAAATACATGCATAGATCTATATTTCACAACTTTCCTGTCAGAATATTAAATTAAGTCTGAAATCACTGCAATTTTTCTCTGAGGTGAGATACACTTATCAAGACAATGTAGTAACTGCGTGTCTTGAAGACTACTACCGAATACCCACGGTACACTTTGAGGATTTTGTCATTTAAGGATTCAAATGTTCATTAAATATAATTCTGCCCATTAGGTCTAGGCAGCTCTGTTTATAACCCACTGGTTTTTCATCTTTGCCAGTGCCTAATGAGCAAAATGCCTTTTTCTCCATATAGAAATACAACGTCGGACTAAAAAATGATGGTCACTCGTATTCTTCAAGAGCTGTAACAGGCGGGCCAGATGGTCCATTTGCGACGAGTCGCGCTCGGCTCGCAGCACCTCCCATCATCAGATAGAGGCCCTGGCGGCTGAATAGAGAGGAGAAATAAGTCACTGTCGCACTCTTAACTACCAAACACATTACCTCGGAAGTATGCCATTTGGAGAGCTGGGCTCATTTTTAACATCTCCAGACCGCTCGGCTTGATCCCCCACTAGTGAAAAAGTTGCCGAGATTAACATAGTACTCTTAGTGAATAGCCAGTCTGTTGCAGTCAATATAGCTTAGCTTATCTCAAGAGTGTTGTTTGCTAGCAGGCCTCAGAGCTATTGGCAGTAGTGCATACTTTTAGCAGCTAAAGTAGGCCTATCGGCGGTAATAGATGGTGTTTGTTCTGTAAATAAGGACTGATTAGCCTCAGTGGAAGGAAAAAGAGAACACGCCTTGGTTGTTTTGAAGATAAGAAGAGGTCATTACCATTATCCATAAGACAACAGGGGAACTATTGGCTCAATTAAAAACAAAAACAGTATGTACTGTAGCACATCCAGGCTCAACGCTGCGACATTGAAACATGCATCCAGTTGCAGTAACAATGCAGGTGGGAATGAATGTAGCTAAGGCGGCGTCTGGTTCTTGTAAAACCTTTGCCACGCTGCGCACTGCTTCCCCTGATGGGTATTGAGCCAAGGCTTGAATATTGTCTTATTTATCTCCTCCTGACCTGCTCCCCGGAGGATTGCCGTAACCTTCGCACTGTGTCTTAATTGAATGGAGAGGAAGGAGCGAGTAGGTCGCTGTGTGTTCTCTGGCTGGCTGCATGCATGGCAGTGGAGAGTAAGTGGAGTGTATTATCAATGCTGAGTCGGTTCCCAGTGCGGTTGGTGTTTTCTTAATGAGGCTAGAGAGTGTTGCGGGCCAAAGCTTGTTAGCCAGGCCCTAGGGTTAATAAGTGATAGAGTGGCTTGCCGGCCCACCGGTAAACATGTGGCACCTTAACCGGGAGGGGTCATGCGTGGCCGTGCATTTTGTTTTCAGACATGACACGGGCTGTGCAGGATGTATAATGTGTACCGGTGAATTATCTGGCAAGGGCACACATACTGTAGGGAATGTGGTGCTTTATCATCTACGGGTCAGTTGCTTACCTTTATTAAACATAAAACATAAACCTTCTCCATGCATAGTTTGAATGTGAATCATGATAAAAAATATATTGTATTTCTTAGGAGCAGTATGCAAACACACAAAATACATTTTTTTGATTACATTCTTTTATGTTTTTTGGTATTGATCTGCAAGATGTATGGGATATTCTTACAACCCAAACAGCTTATTGGTTTATCAAACAATCATTGAAATCTTCAAAGCTGGTGATGATTAAATGTTCACTAATAAACAATTATTTAGTTTCTCTTAAATCTTCATGGCTTTGTATCAGAATATTTTGGCAAGTCGAGGAATTTTACTTCTGACAACATTCAACCAAAAAGCGTAAAACCTCTAATCATAGCAGGGCAGATGTCCTCTGTAGGGCTAAAGTTTGGCCTGTTTTAATTTTAGCTTGTCTTTTGTGGAGCCCTTCATACCCCACTTCACTTTTAAGATGGCGTGACTTTGGTTTAAAGTCCTCCACGCGACTTTTCCTCCTAGCGCGGACGTTAAGGGGAGCGTTACAGGGGCGAGCGAGGTGAAGGTGCTAGCCTGCTCGGCGGTGCACTCGTGCGGTAAACTACATGATATTTTGCTGTGCTCCCACTCTCCCTTTCTTCATCTCCTCGTCTTTCTCTGTCACTTTCTCACCTCATCGTCTTCCAGCATCTCCCACTCACCCAGCCCCTCCCCTGAGGAGACCGAGCACGGCGGCCTCCACAGATCCAGGTTAGTTGCGTCCTTGGATCAAGGTCTGCGTCGGGGCTCATTTAAAGTCCGTCCTCTGGGATGCGTCCCCCTACTCCAGCGACCTCGGGGGCCCCCTGCCGAGTAAGCCTAACAGCACCACCAGAGCTCCTCCTCAGATCCAAGCCCCCTTCAAGACCCTGAGACCAGCTGGCATGCAGGCGGGGCTCTGGGTTCAAGGCCGGGCATTTCGCCCACGCCACCACCCCTGCCCCCGCCCCCTGGCCTCAGGTGACTGCAGAGGTTTATTACAGCCTAATACCAGGCCAGGCCTTTCCCCACAAGCATCATAAATATCCATTAATGTGATTCATCATCATAATGGAGTCGCTTGTCAGCTAGATGGTAATGATTTGTAAGCAATAAAGTCATGCTGGGCTAATTTGCCTTGTATCAATTAGTAGGGTATTACACGTTCTATTTTTTTTCTTCTGTTTTTCCTGAAATAATTGTAATTAATTTTGTGATACATTTAATCAATATGAATGTACGTCTTGTTGGTGTTGTTCTAGAAAACGGCAAGTGAGCTCTTGAGAGGTTCGGAAGGAACGCACAGAGTGTGTGTGTGCGTGCTGCGTCTTCTCTGTTCAACACCTACAGCTATTGGCAGCGCATGCACACGCTCACGCGCACACGCACACACACACACACACTTGTACTTATCACATACGAATGGTGATGTAATTAGCTGCAACAGGTGTCTAACAAGGTGTCAGGTGTGCTTTTTGTTGAGGAAGGTGCACAGCCTGTGGTAAAGGATCAAGAGGGACTGAATATTGTATTAAAGCAACATTAAAAATGGAAAATGTACCTTTTTAGCTAATGTCCAGCCAAAATATCAAAACATGTATTATTATTATTATTAGTATTATTAGTATTATTATTTACTTATTTTATTTAAAAATAGAATCACCATAATTTACTAGATTGCATTACCTTTTTAAACAGGTTCTGAAACCAGATGCTCTGATTAACACAAATTTAGGCATACGGTGTGTTACTGAACTTAGATTTGTGGCAAATCAATTATATTACTGCAGTGAACGGTCGGTTGATGGCATGTCACGTTGTGTTCGTCCGCCGAACTCTCATTCGCCAGAAGCGTCCTCGCAGCATGGACTGTCTTCTCCGCTGCTGAACTAATTGTTTTGAGTCAGGATGTCAACAGAAGGTCTGCCAGGGATTCTACATAAAGCTTTGATATACAGTTTGTATAATATATAATATAATATATAATATATACTAAGGACTTTCTTAAGTACTATGTGCTACAGTAATTGCAAAAAAATGCTGTTTGTTACTGATTAGAATTGACAGATTGAATAATGTGAAGACACATTCACTTTCACTGTACAGATGACCTATTCTGGTGTGTTGAGTGTTTTTAAAGCAAGCAGATTCTGTGTCCCAGGGAGGTGTGCATGTTTGTGGCCACAATCTATAATTTACCTGCCATACACAGTATAATATAGCAGGGCAGAGCAGTGCCATAAATGCATAGCTAACCTTCACAGACTGTGGAGGTTTGACAGGTTTCATATAGATCTCCCAGACTCCATAAATTGTTCCTCGTATTTATCTGTGTGGTCTGTATTTGCCATAACTCAAGAGTAAAGACTCAATTTACCATAACCTCGCATCGTAAAGCGAGTGAGTGTATATTGTCAGTAATTTAATTATTGAAAATAAGTGCTGAGAGAATTTTGGTTGTTCCGTCGGTCATTTGCATAGCGATGAGGTAATAATGTATAACAATAATTGGTATCTTTGCTGTAGCCAACATCAATTAGAATCTGAAACATTTACAATTATTATACTAAAATGGTCAACCACTACTAATGCACTAATGTCTCATATATTTATAGGAATTTAGGAATAATATGCAATAATGGCATATAAAACAAATCAGTAAAACAGGACAGGGTACAGATCTATATACTGTATATGAGTATACAACATAGACATTTATATTTAAAAGACATACTGTAGGTATGTATATACGATATAAAACACAATGTCTGACAACTTAAAACTATCAAAATATAATTATTATACATTTGAAATATAACTCAAAATTATATTTGGTCATGCATGGTACCTCATTAAAAGTTGGAAACATGCTTTTTTAAATATCCCCTGATATTTCTCCAGCTCTAAAGTCTAAAGTCAATATAATGACTTCATCCTTGTATGTGTTTACTTCTCATATAGGCAAGATGTGTACACTGTCAAAGGGATATTTTTGATAAATGACTTGAGAAAAGCAGAGAGAAATAAATGTAATGCTCTACATAAAATGTATCAAATTGATTCGCATCAACAAGGGACCCTAGATAATAACATTTCCACGGCTGAACACTAGGTTTTGTGTTTGTGGTAGCTTCTCATTTGCTGTAAATATTAACTTAAAGTGTTTAATTAGGTTTATGGACGGTCAAGGACGCATCTTTAGGGATTCCATGTGGTTGGTAGGGTAACACATGTTATTTGGTCTAGACTGAGTGCACATCTGGAGAGCGATATAGATGTTTTCTGTCTTCAGGAGCCTGTGAAATGTTGTAGTTTGCAAATAAATGTACGCAATTGTAAAAACTTTTTTTTTCCTTTAATCTGCTAATAAAGTCAGCCACATAATAAAAGAGCATTTAATGTAGCATAATGAGGTATGACAAATACATCATTACACTCATTCCCATATA
>JAODOY010001565.1:0-12739 GCA_025399855.1 Forbesichthys papilliferus
AGAGGAAAACGGTGGGGGGTGGAAAGCCACCAGTTCAATCGACGTACATCTGTAGGTCGCGTCTATAACCTTTGGCACAAATGCCAGGTTAGGACATAGACATACCTTCGAAAGCCCCGGAGCAAACTGCATGCACGAGGGACGAATGGACAGTGCTTGCAAATCACTTACACGTTTAGCTGTAGTGATGGCCAAGAGCATCGCCGTTTTGAACGAGAGTAATTTCAACCCCATGCCCTCTAGTGGCTCGAAAGGGTGACCAGAGAGGGCATTCAGCACTACAGATAAGTCCCACAACGGGACAAGAGGTCTAGACACAAGCAGCTTGCGCCTCGCACCTTTCATGAAGCGACACACCAAAGGGTATTGACCCACAGGCTTCTCACTAAAGCCTAAATGACATGCTGAGACAGCCGCTAGATACACCTTGATTGTGGAAAAAGCTTTCCCTTTATCCAACAATTCTTGCAGAAAACACAATAACTCTGCCACCGAACATTGAAAAGCAATGATGCCCTTCATACAACACCACTCCGCCGAGATTCAGCCTCTCACGGGCCAGGCCCAGAGAGCAACCAGGTCAGGAAGAGGATGGTAAATTTCTCCCTTGGCTTGGGATAAGAGATTTCTGTGTGGTGGGAGGGGCCATGGCTGGTCCACCAAGAGCTGAACAATCTCTGCCAACCAAAGTTTTGCTGAAGCGATCAGAGAATCAGCGACCGGCCCTGCTCCCTCACTCTGGTTAGCGTGGGAGAGATCAGGCTGAGAGGTGGGATCACAACGTACACCAGGACGTTTGGCCACGGATGAGCCACAGCATCCACAACCAGTGGTGCATCTTCGTCTGCCAGCGAGAAAAACAGCGAAGAGATCTACGGACACTCGGCCGAATCTCTGCCAAATCTGCTCTATCACCTGGGAGGGAGTTTCCATTCCCCTTGACAGAAGGTCCGCACCCCTGTTCGGAATCTCCAGGATATGCGTGGCTTGCAGTGAAAGAAACTGGGTGTTGCACCACACAATCATATTCTTCGCCAGGTCGTGTAACCGCCTTGAGCACGTACCGCCCTGGCGGTTCAGATACGCCACCACTGTCGAGTTGTCTGTCTTCACGAGAACATGGTGACCCTCAAGAAAGTGCAAGAAATGCTTCAGAGTCAACCACACTGCCAGCAGCTCTAGGTCATTTATGTGAGAATTCTGCTAGGGGGGCCAGACGCCGTTCACAGCCCTGCCCATGAACGTCGCACCCCATCCTGTTAGCGACGCATCCGTCGTCAGTGTTAATCGTGACGATACCGGTCCCAGCGCGACTCCTCGCGCAAAGACAGCCTGGTTCCTCCAGTAGTGAAGTGCCGTCATGCAAGCCGGTGATACAACCACCAAGCGACTGAGATGCCGTCGGGAGCAAAGTCGTAACGACGCCACCCAACGCTGAAAATCTCTCATGAACAGAAGTCCCAAGTTCACTACTGATATTACTGAAGCCATAAGACCCAGTAGCCGTAGGCACAGCCTGAACGACACCATATTTCTCGGGCGAAAATGGGACAGACATTACGCGAACGACGCCACTCTCTCCTCCGACAGTGTGACTCGGTAGGCGAGGGAGTTTATCCTGAGGCCCAAATACTCTGTGCATTGTGCGGGCTCCAAACGGCTTTTGGTCCAGTTGATCCTGAACCCCAAAGACGTGAGGTGGCTTATCACCGCCAGAGAGTCCCTGACTGCTTTTTCCCTTGACTGGGAACAGATCAAATAATCGTCTATGTACGAAAGTATTCTGATGCCGCTGTTTCTCAGCGGTGCCAGGGCTCCTTCTACACATTTGGTGAAAACCCTCGGAGCTAGTGAAAGCCCGAATGGTATGGTTTGATATTCGTAGGCCGTGCCTTGAAAAGCAAACCTGAGAAATTTCCTGTGAGCTGGGTACATTTCTACATGAAAATATGCGTCTGCGAGATCGATTGCTGTGAACCAATCGCTCCGACGGATTGACTGGCAGAGCACCTTGTGCGTCAGCATCCCGAAAGTATATTTCTCAGGTGTTTGTTCAGTACCCGAAGGTCTAATATTGGGCGAAGGGAACGTGCCCCTTTTTTTGGAATTAGAAAATAGCGGAAGTAAGAACCCCCTTGCTTTCCCCTGGCGGGACCGCTCTGATCGCTTGTTTGTCCAACAGACACGCAATCTCGTCTCGTAAGACGTGCGCGGAGTCCCCGCTGGCTACTGAAGCCAACACCCCGTTGAATCTGGGTGGCTTCGTAGCGAATTGTAGCCTGTACCCTAGTAACACAGTGGACAGGACCCATCGATGGACTGCGCATGCGCGCCAATTGTCTACCTGAGCGGATAGTGGGCCCTTGGTGACGTGGCTTGGCGACGTGAGCTTAAAGTTTCTCATGGGAAGAAAATGACCTGGTCAGGGCGGTCGCCGTGGTAATATGTCGGGGCGGTGCCCTCCCACGGTTCGACCTGCCTGTCTAAGGACAGACGTTGTGTCATTGAAGCTTCCTAGTTGGTCACGCCCAAGGCGATTCCCATAGTGAAACACCGAGCGAAGTTAGAAAAAGAACTCATGCACACACGCACACATAAGCTTGCGCACACACAAAGGAACACACGCAAGCACACATACACGCACATACACAGGAACACATGCACACACCCACACACACAGGAATGCACACACATACAGGAACGCACGCACAAGCACACACACACAAAATGACACAAACACAAACACGCACATTGTACACACTTACATGGTCTGTACTGGTCTAATCATAATTCTTGTTCTTTAAGGATATGCTCTTTTGCAACATTACTTTCTTTAGGCATGTCACCAGCTCTGACCGAGGCAGCGGGAATGTATTTAACCAGTAGTATATAGCCAGCCCATTCATTTAACATCACATTTCTGTAAATAAACACAAATAAAAAGGGCTCTTGGGGGCCCTCTGGTGGAGACGGCGGTGCCAAGCAGATGCTGAGTTTGTTTTGGCTGTTGACGTCTCCATGTTACACCTCCCTGTCTCCATCTTCTCTAAGAGTGAGGCGCTCTCTCCTCTGATCGCTAGGTACAAACACACCTGTAGGGGATAGCGGTGTGATACCATGGGACGACACCAAAGGTGACGCGTACACCTACCTCATGGACTACAACAACGGAAGCCTGCAGGTGACGCGGGAGGGCTACTACTTCCTGTACAGCAAAGTGTACTTCAACGCCTTGCACCAATGTTCCACTGTCCAACACAGGATGATGAAAGACACCAAGGCCTATGGAAAACCTTTAGAACTCATGCGTGCTAAAAGGTAAGCTGTGCCACAGCTATTGTATCCTATCATAACTAGATAAGATAACTATCGTTGACCATATCTTGTTTAAAAAATAACTTGTTAAACAGCTATCTTAAAGATAATAAAAACATATAATAATAATAATACATTTAATTTCAGGATGCCTTTCAGAAAACTATCGTTAAACAGATATCTTGTTTAAAAGAAAACTTTTGTTTAACATCTTGTTTAAAAAAAAGATAATTATCTTTAAATAGATGTCTTATTTAAATGTTAAGATAGCAATGTTTAAACAGATATCTTGTTTAAAAGATCAGTTGCACCAACCATAGTCATTTATACACTGTAAGAGAAAGGAAAAACCATCAGGAAATGTCTGTAAGGTGTTGGGTCACCACAAGCCACAGCTTTAGAGCAGCTTCTCTAGCTTCTATGCATCTCCGGAGCTCTACAAGAAGGGTGGAACTAGCCTCCCGAGCTAGTTTAACTTCTCCGTCAGTATCAGTTGGCTCAATTCAAAAGTGTTTGTCATAAATAAGGTGCTAATACATTTCCGTAAAATGTACTTGCATACGATTGGACCTTTTATCTAAATAGTGTCAATGGAATGTTTAAAATCACTTTTAGCGTCGGTGGAATCCAGAATGTTTGACATAAACTGTAAACATAAACATATAAATCATTTGAGTAATTTTAAACATAATCTGGCCGCTGATTAGCCCAATTGTGTTTTTTTTTTCATTGCCTCTAATTGGTCAACACATGTTTTTGCATTGAGGGGTTCCAGACTGATACTCATATCTAAATTAAATTGGATCTTGAGAGATCAGGATGGTATCGTGATGCAAGAGTGGAACTAAACACTAAACACCATCCTTCAAACAGATGTTACCCAATTTGGTGCTTGAATAATTGTGGTTCAAGAACCCCTAAAACTGGGTGCTTTAATTTATTTATAAAAAATAAAATCAAAAAAGGATTTCCTTTTTTTTTTTTTTTACACATTTTTAAGCAAAGTTTCTGCCCATTAATGTTACAATTAGCGAATTTACGCACATTATTTCAGGGGAGAGCCAAAGTTACTTCGGCGTTACCTTAGCGTGGAAAAATATGTATGTAGTCAACGTCAAGAATACAATTATTTTGACATCCCGTTCTAAAAAATATAATTGTTCAAGTCAAGAACGTTGCAGTTTGTTGTAAAGTAATCCTTAGTTTTGTGTATAACCGCTCATTGAACTACAGCTTTCATCTCGCACAACTCACGTCACCAAAGCAACGCTCTCTTCGGCTTGAGGATTGTGGCGCGACAACGTCATGACACTTACATGACACGGGGTTTGTAGTCTTGCTAATTACATACTTTCACAGTCTTATACTTCAGCAAATGCACCACAAACTGGGACTTTCTTGAGACCCATATTGCATTATTCCATTGTTATAAATTGTCACATCTTCCAGAATTTAGTTTTTTGCTTTAGAGATATTTCAGAAATTGGTACATAAAAGTAAAAAATTGGAGCATAGGAATTCAACAGAATGCAGGGAATTATAGTGGTTGATGCTAAAAATGTCCCGGGGGTAAATATAATAATATCAAATAAATTAAACATTTAAAATGGCAGTTTAGCAAGGCTACTGCTCATTCAGTTTGCTGTAGCCTAACGTGGATCTAGAGACATTAGGCATTAGGACATTGGTGGCTCTGCAATATTTTGTCTACGCCATTGAATGTCCCTTTGAAACATGCGTACAATTAGAAATCAGTATCTCTATATCGCCATTGCTATACGGGGGGTTAAAAAAACATTATTAGCCTTAAATGTATCAAAGTATAATGAATAGGGGCATAGGAGGGAATTACAGGCAGAGTGAGGTACTGCAAATATGGAGATGGCCAGAGCCAGCACAAGGCGGCTTTCAAATACGTTCTCGAGTAAACCAATAGGTGACGTCATGAAGGGTCTGTCCATTTATATATACGGTCTATGGTGACGTCACAGAGGGTCTGTCCATTTATATACACAGTATATGGTGATGTCACAGAGGGTCTGTCCATTTATATATAGTCTATGGAGACGTCATGAAAGGTTTGTCCATCTATATATACAGTCACCAGTCTATACTGCCCCCTACTGGTAGTATAACACCCAGACCACTAAACTATACTGCCCCTACTGGTAGACCAACACCCCGACCACTAGAATATACTGCCCCCTACTGGTAGTCCAACATTCAGACCACTAGACTATCCTTCTTCGATAACAAACCCTCTGTCAAAGTCAAACCCTCTTTCTTCAAAGTCAACCGGGCCTACTCAGCTGTTTCATAGATGCCACACGAAGCAGGGCTGGTTATTCATTTCTTATCCATGCAGTGCACAGGTATGGTAGTGTAACCAACATGGGACTTGAACCTGGAGAGTTTTCCTGGTCGGCGATGTTTAGCAAGAGATGCTAACTTTAGCTTATGTTGCATCCTTGAGGTGTCGGAGAGTGAGGTTTTTTTTTCAACGTAACTTACTGCACATCACTACTTGCTGGACACCGTTACAGAAGCATTTGCATGTTTTTCCATGAATTTGTAACCCTGTATGTCTTTATTGAAGACAGGATTATTCGTATTTTTACAAAAACTAGAAACAGCATAAATTGCAACTGTTTAAGAAAACATACAAAGGCAGACTGGCAACATTTTAAGATTTACATTAAACTCAGATTTTTATAAATACATATATAAATGTGAAACTACAGACTGTATTACCTTTATGTATCCACTGCAGCCAAGCTAAAAGGTGACTAGTACAGTAAGCTAACCTCACCATTCAATATATTAATCTCTTTTCCAAAGGAACTGGTGCATTGACCAAACATATTCAAAAAATGAAAATCCTACTCGCTCAAGAGAAGACATGAGGAACAGCTTCTTGGGGGGAGTCTTTCATCTACTTCTGGGAGACAAGATTTATGTCACATTTGACTCCAAAGTGACAACATTATTCCACCCTGCTGACAATTTCATGGGGGCCTTTATGATTTAGATTTATGTTGGTTAATATTTTTCAGAAGATATTGTTTAAGATGTATGTAACCCTGTATGTACACACATATATTTGAAAATGCAACAAATATTTTTTTCTTTATGAAAGTGTCTGATATTCAGGCTAATTTATATCTAAGCTACTATTACTCTTTTTTGTTTCGTTTGTAAACTATATTTAATTTGAAATAAACTATAATTAGTTCAATGGTGCCAGTAGCCTATACCCATTCTTTCCTGACACCTCAGACACAACCAAACGGTAACTCAGTAGTCTGTCAGTAGCGGATGCAGAGCTCTGCATATCTGCTGTGCAAATACACTTTGCTAAACACAAACACACGATGTGTAGGATGTGGTTTTGGCAGGGATGCAACAGGGAAAAGACAAGACATGTGTATATCTGACACTGGGTTGTGCTGACTCATCTTTTTTGTGTTCTCACTCAGACATTGCACCAGTATCAACAGGAAAGTAATATATCGCAACTGGAGATGTATTAGACAGTTAGTTTGGTCTGCTCTGATTATCTGGTCTGTTTATGGTGAAAGGTAGAAATCGTTGTATGCATAATATATGCCGAACACTGTAGCATAATTTCACCATTTCGGTTCTAATAAGGTGGTCAAATTTATTAGAGTGTGATTCGATTTGATTCACCAACAAGATTACTAGATGAAGGGTAAAGATATCGCAACATTTCCTATTGCAAAGCAATGCACTACTTTCAGTATCCACAACACCAACGTCCAACAGTGTTGAGCAGTGACTATCAGCAAATCAATACTACTATGTAATATGCAAACAAGTGGCAACGTGACTTCATGCCAGCTGCCAAGACATGAAGGTACGGTAGGAAGGTACGGTAGGCTTTACAATGTAGGACTTGATCAATGCTTCAAAGGGAAACTCCTGGATTTTTTAATTCTCCATTTTTTTTTTTTTAATGTAAAACCTTTGTGGGTGAAAAAAGCATCATTAACACACGATGTGTTGTTGCAATGGCATGGCAAAGCTCTGGCTGTACCTGTGCAACCAAATTATTAAAAACCACACAGAGCAGGCTACAGTATATAGACATAGCCCTCTCAGGCAAAATGGTACGAAACATTACAAAAATTGTACATTTGTGAAAAGTAAAAACATCTACCCTCAAAGATACAAGCATATTCATATTAGGTACTAATAAGCACCTTTTACAAGCATAAACCCATAGCTGCCTTTACGGGTACCTCCCCAGTGACACATTTATACCTTTATTTTATTCAGAGTGCTACTCCTGGCTCACCCTACAACCTACAATGAATGAATTCGTGAATTCTGGTTCAAACCAGCGAGTTCTTGATCACCTCGCCCCGCTCTACCACTTGCCACCCCCTGGTGAATGGATAAAGTGATGCTTCAATTGCGTTAATATTTGTTTTTCACGTCATACATTTCAAATGAATCGCACAGATTAACGCGTTTATGCTCCCAGATCTAGTTACAATACAGTACATTTAAAACATGCTTGTGCTCCTTAAAGCGCGGAGATCACGAGTTGTGATGTGTTTCTAGACTTTTTTCAGAAAATGGCAGAAGCAATGGATATGACAGCTGATACGTAGGCTACCGGTACGGTACACATAGGCTATTATTTTACATAATATAGTGGCTGGCAGTAAAATAGAACAAGTTATATATAATATGTCACCCTTTTGGTGTCATCTCTTGTTCCTCCATATGTTGATGAAATACAAATTACTATTAACGGTCTCCACGCGATTTAAACGCAAGGCTTCAGTGTACACGAGTTCGCATGTCGTCGTCACGAGCTCACAAGCTCCATTTGAACGCAGCAAAAGTCACAAGTCCACCTGGGGAGCTGTCCATAAAAACGGTTTGAAATGGGCAGGCACTTTTTAAAAATACATGGCAGTTGATTGGATGAACCATCTGTCTGTCATTGTTGTTTTCAAGTTGCTTTTCCTGTCGTTACATCTAAGCCACGCCCGCAGCTATCAGCACGACGCTGATTGGTCAGATACATTGTTACTCCGTCTCAGTCGCAAAGGATTTCAAGCTCTCCAGACTGATTCTCACTGAGAAGTAAAACTGAAGCTTGCCAGACCAGGAAGGTTTAACAAGGCATCAGTTTGACTAACTATAGTACCTAACATACACGAGTGTGTAACTTCATCAAACTCTAAAAGCACACAAAAAACAGCCTGGTGCCTCTCATGTTTGCGCTATTGCAGTGCGACACTCAGTCACAAAGAAGCGGTTTAAGCGGCATTGGGTGGTTTTATAGGCAGGGCAGGGCTTTCACGTCATTTATGACATCATAGCGCAGGAGTTACCTTCACCCAGAAGATCACCATCCAGCCCAGGTACAAATAGAAATATACTGAGGTAAAAATATCACAATTCCAGTGGGATTTTTTTGTCACTGATTTCTGAGGTTTATAATATACCTTAATAACCCTTAAAAACAAAGTAAGGGGTACTCAGAGGTACTGCAGGGTATTTTGTAAAAGTAATAGTAGCCAATTATATATTTTCTACTTGTATTTAGGCTTAACATTGAGGTACTTTTATATGATCAAATCCTATATTTATTTACTTATATTTATTTTTTATCTTGATTTCTGGTAGCCTAAAGAGTTAATTCGACCTGGAAAATAATTCAAAGAGGAGATTTAATGTTTAATAAACAATCTTTGTTTCACACTAAAGGGAATTAACCTGACATGCCAGAGGAATTGTTGTCACAAGTCCATCTGGGGAGCCACATTGAAACTGTTTGTGAATGGCTGTACTTTCAAAAAAATACAGTTGATTGGATGAACCATCTGGTCGTTTTCGCACGATGGTCGGCACACCTAAACCACGCCAGTATAGCTATAAGCACGACGCTGATTGGAAAGTTCAGTTGCTACTCGGACACATTCAAAATGAGTCCAAGGCTTTCCCGACTGATTCTCAAGCTGAAGCTGAAGCTGAACAGCGCTATTCACTTTTAGCCTCACGATATCACCCTGATCTCGCGAGGCTGAATAGCAATGTGAAGTGAATACCACTGTTTCATGATTATGCAAGGATGCGAGGATACAATGATATGTAACATGCTGCTGCATGACTAATCTGCAAAATCTGGGTATATCAGGTTCACAAGCAATAAAAGGATACTTTGTGATCGACAAGACATCCAGCAGAATATATATGGACTGTGGTCTCGCAGGTCTTGCGGTGTTGTGAGGAGTAACCGAACAGGGTGAGATAGCAGAAAAGCAGGAAGCACTTGGGGGGATAAAAATGTGAAGATGTGGCAGACAGGTAGGAATGTGGCGGTGTGTCGGGTGGGAATGTTGACAGCAGCGTGAGTGGCGTGTAAACAAAGAGGCTGCAGATGGTTATCGGATTGGAGAACCTGACCGCAAACACAAAAAAAAAAGGTTATTTCCTGTTTTGAGCAGAGATGCATGTGAACCTCTGCTTGTTATCGAACAACAACCTATCCACAACCATGTTTATCTGCTCTACAGTAAGCATCCTCACCTGTCTCCCTGTTGATGAGGGGGTGTTGTTTTTTTATGTACAGACACCATTTATGTACGGACACTTACAGCAGGTAATAGGATTCTGATATTTTCTATAAAAAATATCAGGATGAGTGCATTGCTTTGCAACAAGAAATGCTGCGATATCTTTACCCTTCATCTAGTTTTCTTCCGAAATGTCAGCTAATCAAATCAAACACACCCCCCCACACACACACACACATTCCATTAGCCCGAAAATTGTGAACTCATGCCAATATTTCCTATAGGATCTTGATTTTATCACAGACACATTTTGTGACTGCAAGGGATCTACTGCAGTCAAAAGCCTATAAGTTTGATCCCAGACAGGAGCTCAAAACTTTACAGGAGTAATGTCATGCTTATTTTCACTTGTTGACACAGTTATTTGACTTCTAAATGCAATGTAGTTGACAGCTTAGGTGAAAATACCACATAGTTTATGTGGAATAGCACATCATACAATGACTCTTTAGATAACGGTCTGATTTCAGTGACTGTTGCAATAAATTTACTAAGTCACTGCCCACCCTGCCTCGACTTCGAGGCTACGACTGCTTTACTGCTAGTACCAGGCTACTCAATGGCGGTTTGAACATAGTTTTATTGGTTTTGAACCACATATGGTTTATGTTCAGCAGTGTTTTCAAGGTGTTTATATTGTGCATTAATACTGCCTTGCCATCCAGACTACAGTAAAGGATACGGGCGGCAGAATAAAGTTCATTGTGTTGTTTAAACTGAAAACAGCTTAACATCTTGTGCCATCACTTCTTTGTGTCTACATGCTGAGCTAATGTATGTAGCTTGGCGCATTAGGCTTTAAATCTTGCTCTATTTAATCTGCCATTTTGTTCAAACATATGCCAAACGTGATTGCACACCTACAGTCAGAACACCGGTGCACTAAACTGGAAGCCAATATGCTGTTGCACAATTGTCTCATTGCGGACTGAGTAGAAATTGCCTAGAAAGTGTGTTTATGCACCAGAACCACGCCATTTCGGAAGCTCTCCGCCACACACTTGACCACTCAAAACAATTACAAAATGATGGTGATAATACCGCATACTATTAAACCAACCTAAATCACCAAATGGAAAATGATTTAACCACGACAGCCCTACATATTAATGAATGAATGAAGGGTTACATGAAACCGGAGCCGTTCTTGCCACTAAGGTAGGCTACAGAGTTATGATAGATAGGTGGCTAGCTGCTAACAACAACACAAAGTGATATTCTGTTAAACAAGACATGTTAAAGTTAAACAAAGACATATTCTATCTTTGTTATTATCACAGACATTAAGTTAAATGTTTTGCATGATATGAAGTATTATTACTCGTGGTACCAAAAACGGCAATCCATTTCTGGCAGGGGATACCATATCGGTATGACTTTGCTTGTCTTTATCAAGACGAGCAATGTTTAGGTTAAGTAAATCAACACAACATTATTTAAGAAGCCCATTTCAAATCTGTTTACTATTACTGAACAATAGCCTATATTAACATTTGGTCACCTCACCTGCAAATGTTGAACATTAAACTTGTACTTACCGTTTGTGTACTGGCGATCAACATCAGTTCCAATTAGTAAATCCTCATAGAGGCGTTACCAAACAAAATGTCTGTAGTAACCTACGTAACACAAGCACTATTTTATGTCTGTTTCTCCATCTCCAGTGCTTTCATAGAAAATACAGACTACTACTACATACATACTAAAACATTGTTCAGCATTGACTGCCATACTAAAGATGTGATCATCTCCCACTGAATGCCATTACTTGGTTTACGGTCTTCTTTCTTACTTTCAATGCTAAGTAAAATAAAATGTTTTTATAGAACATCTTTTACTAACAAAAAATGGATAACAAAGTGCTTTACAATAAAATAGAATAAATAAACAACAAACTACACATTATAAGGTAACAATACCATTTTTAAAGACAGCACCACTATATTACTAATGCAAATCTTGCCAAAAAAAAGGAGTTTCTTTGTTCTTATTTTTTACATATTTGTATAAGTGTCCACATAATCCATAACTCATAAATTTAAAAGGGGAGAGTTCTTGAGTATGGGAGCCACTGTGCCAAAAGCACAGTAACCTCTCGTTTTTAAAATGACTTCTTGGAACAGTTCAAGTCTTGGCCGGAAAACCTCACAGGCTACAGGTGTATGCGCGTATAACACGTCCAATGTGGTGTTATAATATTTGCTCTACTTTCTGTTTTAGTCCACTACAGCCAGGGTACTTTCACATTGCTGTTCATTTCAGTAACAAACATGTAGGTCATTCCGCAGATGTTAGATGCCTGTGACTAAGAATACAGTTAGAAGTGTCACAAGGAAGGAGCATCTACTCAAAGGTGGTTAGATAAGCTTGCTCAAGGAGACTTACCGGGAGGTCAGCTCCAGGGTTGGAACCCACAACCTTTTGTCTGGAAGTTAGTCAAACAAACAGACGGCCACTGGTAATTTAAATGAAAATACTTTTCATATTTCTAAAATGAATCATGTAAATCAATTTACAATTTTGTCACCTAAAAATAACTCCTTCCAAGCTTGGTTGTACTGCGTTTCGCTTCCATTTAAACTCAAACACGTTTGAATCCACGCTAGAGGTCTTCAACATGGGGTCCGGGACCCCTAGGGGGTCCTCAGAGGTACTGCAGAAGGTCCTCCAAATAATTTCATCCCACACTGTTCTTCCAAAAATGTAAAGGTCCAAAATATACATTAACATAAATACAACCTATGCTATAACTATATAATAATAATAATAATAATAATAATAATAATAATAATAAGATTTATTATTATTATTAT
>JAODOY010001566.1:0-12738 GCA_025399855.1 Forbesichthys papilliferus
TTTGGTTATTTATTTGTGTCATGTGCTGTCATGTATTTACTATTGTTGTATTTTATTCTACAGTTGTGAAGAACTTTTTGATTTTTATCTGTGAAATGTGCTATATAAATACATTACTTACTATTTATTATATAATACTTACTATTGTTTTGGTTTGAGCTCGAAGTTAGCAAGTGCTTGAGAATGACTGACCCTGCCTTTAATTAAGAGATACAACATGGAAAAGGAGAGAAGAAATGCATCAACATTGAGCATTAAGAATAGAAAGGGTGGAACCTCAAGGAAAATGAACACAAGGCAAAAGACGTGGACCTGGTGAAATTAAAGACACACGGAAAATAACAGGTTTGAAAGAAGGGGGCTGTTTGACAGTGAAGGTGAAAGGTCAAACGGGAATCAATCCGTGTACAGGGACATCTGCTCCATGTGTGTGAATCAAGTATAGTGTCCTTCAACCTCTCTGGGAGGCTTCCATGCATCATCCAGATCTGCCACTGGTCATAAACCCAGCTGTCAGGGAGCGTTTCATAGGAAACAGCGCTGTACCTGGTAAGAAGGATTAACTGTGCTCCCTGGCCTGCAGCTCTGCTGGTGGTACATGACATGGAGCCTAACTATTAATTGCTGCCTTCCCGGGTGTGGTGGGCAAAAGGCCTATACTGTATAACTCGTTTATGGTGTTATGTGTTCATTGTGCTGTATGACAGCCCATAGAACTGACAGAGAACATCAAATGCATTGTGAATGGATTATATCAACATGTCCTTCATTCACATCAATGTTGGTACACACACGCACACATTCATTTACTAAAGATGGTGTCAGCACTTAGGTTGAAGAACACTTCAAATGTCAGCCAGGAGGCAGCAGTGTTCGAACCAGCAACTTTCTTATCACCTATCGCTCTATACCACCCGCAATTTGAATCAACCGGAGGTATTGTGTCCACACGACATGGTTTCTATTACATTTTAGCATTCATGCATACACATACAGTATGTGCACACTGACTATTAATTAAGATAGACTATATGAACATGTCTCAGTCTCAGTGATATTAAAATCATCATCCAAGAATCATTTGACAGAAAGGCTGGTGACGAAAAGTAATGCCGTAACACGAAGCATTCACATATATATAGAGCAATACACCCACAATACAGTGTCATTGGCATTTTCCAAGGTGAGAGTTGACTTTTCGAGTACTGGTGGTTTACTTGAAGATAACAGCAACCACACCAGGAATGCACATACACAGCATCATCGTCCTGATGCGCAAGGTGACACCCTTTTATGGACTCCTTTGCTACACCATGTTACATAATAAGATTATTGTTGTGGGGAACGGACTTCGAGCTAGCACTGCAGCCTGCCAATCAACATCAAGTGGCATTTCAAACATACTGAATGGGAAAATGCTGGTGCACTGTAGCTGAA
Organism: Forbesichthys papilliferus; assembly: GCA_025399855.1. Taxonomy (NCBI): domain Eukaryota; kingdom Metazoa; phylum Chordata; class Actinopteri; order Percopsiformes; family Amblyopsidae; genus Forbesichthys; species Forbesichthys papilliferus. The sequence continues at coordinate 1,438 of JAODOY010001566.1, forward strand.
CGTGAAGGTGTGTTTCATGGGCAAAGGATTACCTTTTAGCCGACTCATTCACCAGAACAAACAAACAGGGGCAGCAGGTTGGTTAGCATTGTGATTATTTATTTATCCATCTTCAATACCGACCCAAAGCAAACCATTCTACATTCCTCACATACATGCGGAACGAGAGCTGGCATATGGAAGTTACATTAGCTACAGTGGGAGCTCAATGTGCACTCCTATGGAATACAGTTTCCCCTTTGGCATCGTACTTGCCACCCACGCTAAAACATGCTTGCCTGAGTTACTTTACTCTCAGGCAAGGCTGTCTCACATAGCCCCTTCACTCGCTGGCCTTAATCAATACGCCGTTTTTTTTTTTCTTCCCTTCTTTCTCTATAAGGAAAAATGTGAAATGGCAAGCTGTGATTTGCTGCAATGTGTGCGTGCGTGCGCGCGCGCGCGTGCGAGTAACACGGCTAGCGTGGGCAGGCTCTGGCCTTTTCTCCTCATCTCCCACGTTCTCCAGCGCTGCCTCAACATTAGCATGCAAACAGCAGCTGTGCCAGTGCACCCCATCGCTCACTTCAAACGACAGCACAACCTCGGCTGAACGCGCACACGAACGCACGCAGATAGTGTGGTTAGATGCATTATGCAGATGCACAAATAGACACGTGTAGACATTAAAGAGATGCACACACTAATACAGGAAATTAAAATGGGGACGCACACAAGCTAACGCACCGATCCTGGACGTCTGCTTCCTAACACAGCACAGTGCAGTTTTGGTTTTACGTTGTTCAAACAACCAGTAGCAGACTGACACATGTAAATGTGCATGTCAGTGCCATGCAGTCATCTTGCTTTGACAGTCATATTCTTCCCACGCAAAAAATTAGTACACACACACACACACACGCATACACACAGCTGTTAACAGCCCACACAGAATACATGTTTTACCACGCGCGCGTGCGTGAGTATGCACACACACACACACACACACACACACACACACACACACACACACACAGGGAATTTAGCTGCAGTCTGTAACACCATTTGCTTTCTTGGAGCAACCTTTGATATTGTGCATAGATTTGAATTGTTTAATGCTTTTCCTTGCTTTAGTTTAATAACGACGAGGCATTCGATATACAGGCTTCTTTTGCTACAAGTGAGAAATACATAACAATGAGAGCTTTTTAAACTTGATCAAATATGCAGCCAGATATCTGCCTACACATAAAAGGAGTTTTTTGTCCCCAGTAAAAATTATTTATGAAAGTTTTAATATTAAACCCTATAAATCCATTATTCTCCACTGTGCACTGTGAAAGTTCTCTAATAATACATAGTATATTAAAAGGATAACTGACCACGTCATTATAAAAAGCCAAATTATTCTGCAATTGACTCAAACATACTGTTACCATGTCTACTAAGATGGATTTACTGGTAGTGCAGTATTCTCAGTGTTCTCATGTTTCTCTGGTAGGAAGGTAGGTAGATTTTTGTAGTGTTGAATTTAAGTTATGTCAATGTTTTGGATTCAAACTTGAGATTTTCTACAACAACAAACATCGGTAACTTGAGAACACATCTGCCTACAAGATGGGGATCAGCTCTGTGGTTGAACTATGTTTACAAGAAACAACGGGATATATTCCATTGTATAGAGTGGGAGCGATGTGCACATGAATGCACCTGTGTTACCATAAGAGGTTAATTTATATTGAATTTCTGCCGGACAACGTACAGTACTATTGATGTAAAGAAACTACAGAGTTGAAGGTTCAGGCAAAGTTCAGTTGCACTTTGATGTTCTCTCACCAATGTTGTCTTTTGCACGGTCTACTGACCCACCTGTTGTATTTCAAAGTGAGAAAACATAACACAGGCCAGCTTTTCGCTCACTTCACCCTACATTAAATGATAAATATAATCATGTTCATCTGATATTTACATTTTTTATTGTCTAGCTAGTTTACAAGCAGTTGCCATTGTAAATTCCCACCCATAACAGTAACAAAGAACAACGACGGGTGATTTATCCCCTTATGACTCATTGAGTAATTCAAACGGTGCTGTTGTGGCCCTACAGTAAGTGCTCATCCTACCTGTTTGGCTTGGCGTTAACATCCTCCTTCCATTAGAGTTATTCCATATGGGGCATGTATTGCAGGCATTGTCTTTGCTGTATAGGCAATGCATGTCACTGTGAGATTGACAACGTCTAGCCTGTTTAGGAGCTGAGGAAATACATGTATGGAATACAAGTCCACAAATCTACCAGTCTGGGCTCCTCTTGTCCCTTAAGCAGTAGCTTATGTCTATTATGTCTGCACAGAATAACACACTAGAGTACAAGATTTCGTACAAACGGTGTAATGATATTTGTGGCCAAACTGGAGCATGTTGCTACGCTCAGCTAATCACATTTCACAACTCTAGGTCAGACAAGTGCCTGACATGGTATCCTTTGTGTGTACATCGCCACTGTGCTCGTGCGCGTGCACTGTGAGACCTGTGTTCTGAACATATGTAGTGTGAGAAGTCAGTGTTTGAACTCCAGCGCAACAGACAGGCTAAGGTTTACTGGCACGCCATCGATATGCGGTAATCGTGGCAGGGACGGGCAGGGTCACGCAGGGTCACGCGGCGAGCAAACAAAGTTTGACAAACAGGTCAGTGAAACTGGGACAGGTCAAAGACACACAGGCAACGCAGGCAGGTTTGGAACAAGCGAAGAACACACCCCTGACGAACAGGGGATTAACAGCAGGGCTGATTACAGGATAATAAAAAACACCTGGGGAAACAATTAATAGGTGCAAGGCTAGGGAGTGGCAGAGCAAGCTACGGCTGTGTCATGTGTTGCTTTATCATCTAACGTAACGTGACGTATACTGGCGATTTATGTGCTTTTTGTCACAGGCTGCACCCATGTGGAAGTTAACTGGTTCACTAGCAGGACTGATAGCCTGCTGTAAACTGTATTTACATATCCTTGTATGTGGACCCACACAAGAGGTGGTTTGATTTTGTGTGTTCCTTGTGAGCATAGGGTCCTTCAATCTTATTTTTCAATAAGTCCTTCTGACTTGTTCTTCATGCCATCATATTTGCTATTTTTGTGAGGGTTTTATTTGATTTCTTCTATACCTTTTAGACTAGACTTGCAGTCCCAGGCTCTTGGAAACCTTAGTGGTTACTCGATATTTTGCCAAATGGCCCATGCCTTCGAGGGTTAATATTGTCACCTCATCTAGTGTTGTGATCTACTTTACTGTCCACGGGTTCCCAGAACAAATCAGATTACTGATGTGAAAAGGTCAAGAACAACAGCTAACACACACAAGGGTAAACAGTGTTAAGCTATTCAACAGATGAGTATACAAAGGGTACTTTGTGTTTAGTCTAGCACCCTACAATGCTTTCAATAATCAAGGGTGCAATTGCTGGGAATGTAACCTATTAGGAATTTTACAACACTTGTATTGGCGTCCATATTTGTACTTGTTGACTGCAAGTCAGCTGGAGAATTGCCAGAGTTCAGGATGAATCTTGATAGACACACTGAACCTTTCTCAAATGTATATAGTCCATCCAACCTGTCAATCACCTGCCACCAATCAAATTAAATATTTGTTTCCATACCTGAGCATAACCATGTATAAAAACATAACATGCTTACCACACTGTTTATGTATGTCTGTGTGTTCTGGCATACTTTATACAACAACATATCTGGATAATTGAAAGCCAAATTCTTGACATGCTCCTGCACACAATGTTACCATGCAACACATTTGACTGTGGCTTTTCATTTATTTGTTTGCATTATTGTGTTCTGCTTTGTGTCTTATACAACACTGCCTGCTGGGCGTTACATTCTGCCAAAATAGTAAGTGGATAAAATAGACCACATGGCTGGATTTGACTTGGCTCTGGCGATATATGACAGCAGACAGTAGATTTGATTATAGAGGAGCCAACCGACCAGTGACTCATGTTACATACATTTTATGACTCAGGAGACTCTTGTGATATTTATGGACAGGATATCAAGGCATTAGTCGTGGGTCGGACGTGTCAGGTGAGGAAGTGGGAAGGTGTCATCTCTGCTTTTTGCAGATTATGTTGACCTCCAGCAGGCTCTGGAACAGTTTGCAGCGGAGTGTGAAGCAGTTGGAATGACATTCAGCACCTCCAAGTCTAAAAGCTATTGCTCTCTACCAGGAAAGGATGGATTGTCCCCTCCAGGTGAATGGGGAGAATTTGTCTCAGGTGACGGAGTTTCAGTTTCTCGAGAGAAGTATTCACGAGTAAGCATAAAAGGGATTGTGAGATCGTCAGATGGTTGTGTGCAGCGGCAGCACTAACGAGGGTGTTGTATCGAACTGTCGTAGTGAAGGGCGGGTATGTAAGGACAAGCTCTCTGTTTACTGGTCGGTCTAAATTCCTAGCCTTAGCTATGATACAGTAGCTTGTTCGTATAACTTAAGCTACCCATGCAAGTGTAACTGCAACACGGTTCACAACGTAACATTTATGAGAGCTTGCTAAACAGCATATAGCTGGCTGGAAAAAATGTATTTTAATACTGCTGCACAACATAGGTCTAAATGGACCCGTATGAGTTATTTTTTGCTGTCAACAAAAATCCCAGAAGGTCAACTGAAATATTTTTCTTTGCTTTCTTTTCTTTTTTCTCAATTGAATTTGAATTGCAGTGCAATTACAGTATGTGTCCACTGCAACAGTTTACACTATGCATAATATAAGGTCTGCGGTGACTCCTGCAGTGTCTGTGTGCCTCTTCCCATGTGTTCTCACCAGTGTATCGAGACATCCAACACACCACACCCTAGCTTCACACCTGCCTCATTACATGCATGTGTGGAGAGGTACATATGGGCAGGCTGGGTTAGCTCAGTGTTAGTGGTTGTCTATTGTATTTATTTGCTGTGTATGGAACCTATTTGAATTAAACACATTGCTACAGCATGTTTACTGAGAAACCGCTTACTTTTGTTTTCTCGTGTATTGTTGCCTTTTGTCTGCGCTGGCACTGATCCCTGTAAATGCCACAGCATATACGTTTTCACAAGAGCTGTTATGTTAATCCGACTAGCAACTAAGAAACTATTCTTGTTCTAATTTGTTAGACTCTGTAGGTTGTTAGACTCTGATTGGTTTATATGATTTGTGACATCATTAACTGCCATTTCAGCATAATACTGCTTTCAACCAGACATCTCATCCTCACCTGTCAAAAGGCCTTCCACTCTTTGTGCTTAGAACACACTCTTCCAACATAGAGTGCCACACACCACAGATACGGTGAAGCAACCAGTTTCTATTCCTCTTTTATGCTTTTGTCTATCCAAATCTAAACAGAGGACAAAGTTATTAATATGCGCACGTGCAATGAATACGTCCATCTCCAACACTCCCCTCTTCTTTCATGAGCTGTGAAAATAAGATAAGCAACTGTGCTTTGATAAATTATCTGACAGGCTTCCAATTCTATTGCTTCTTTCATACTGTGGTTGTATGAGGCACTTTTCTAAAGTTTTTCTGTTTTATGCTTCAGGGTTAAACAGATTTGGGTTGCTTGCTTTACACTCCTAAGAATATAAATAGCCAGTACAGGCTCCGAAATGTTCTGTAAATATGCAAATAGCATAATAATTACTTTAGTTGTTCAAAACCAAGCTCATTTAAGTTGAAAAAGAAGACAAATGTATGAGAGTTACATATGGAGAAGATTCCTTGGAGATTAAACTTTATTGTGACCACAATGAAATAAAGGGGGTTGAATGAGCCGCTCTCTTTCCACGCAGTATCTGGACACATCAGATGACCAAGGAGCATTTTAACTGTTCAACTAATAATGCTACAAACTATAATTTAAGTTGAGAGGAGTTGACAACATTGCTGCACTTATCATGCATGTAAGATAGGATAGTGAACATAGACAGGAAGTGAGTGGAAGGAGTAATATTTGGAAGGATTACCATACTATTAGATACATACATACACATTCAAACGGAGGTCTCCCAAGGCACTTAGGCCCATATAGGCATTGCATGCACCACAGACTGTATTCTAATTATGTATGAAAATTCATCAAAATCATAGCATATTATATTGTATGTAATTTTGCATATAATTTGCATTTTGAATAATAATATATGGTATGAGTGGATGGTTCTGAATTGTATTCAGGATACAAAATACAGTTTTATAATCCACCTAAATAATTAAATTAACAGGACCTTAATCTGATGTCTGACTTTTTGGGACACAATTAAATTATGCCAAATCACAATTTTAGTGTAAATCTCATTAGACTGAAGTGCTGTATTTAACCTTGCCTAAGGATCTGAACAATAGATATTTGCAAAATATAAATGGAAAAAAGTGTGTAATTGAATGATTGAAATATTGTGACTTGACAGAGCATTACCCATGCAGGAGATACCATGTTTTACGTGAAGAAATTCTCTGAATGACTTAGCTGTAGCTTAAAATAATGGATTTCTGGACGATTAGGCATCCCAAAAAATCCTTGAATAGTACCACAAAAGAAATTAACACAAGACTATTAACAGTATTGACTGTAAAGCATTACAGTATACTGTTTGTAATCAGGAAACCGGATACACAGAAGAGGATGCAACCCAAGCAAGGGCAAGGCTGGGGCTAGGTCCAGGACAGGTGTCAGGATTCGGAGGGGAGAAATCAAGCTTGGTACCAGTACAGCAGGCAAGGGTTACACTACTACACTACTATGGAGACCTGGACACAGGGGAACACACAGGAAGCAGGGCGGGAAAAAGAGCACCTGGTGCTAGTGAACATGTAAAAACTATGTGCAACAATTCTGTATACCAAAATAGCAACAAGACCTCACAATGAGCTACGTGGAAAGAGGGATACAAACATGGAGAGACAGGTGTATAGGGACGAACTAACTGTGCAGGTGTGTGAAAAGAATAGGGGAGAAAACCAAGGACTATTGTATTGTCCACACACATAAATTAGGTTTACATGGACATTTTTTTGTCATTCCAATTGAAATAATTCTGATTTAAAACTTTGGGTTAACTGTTCAAATGGGTACAGTAGCTGTGCAGAATATCACATTGTCTCCAATCAATTTAGCATTCACGGAAGAGCAATAGACTTAAAGACTTTGCACAGAAGAACCTAGCCAGGAAATAAACGGTTCAATTGTTTACAGTGTTTCTTTTGATCAGTTGATGGAATGTTTTATAGTACCCATCTGCAATCAAATTATATTTCTGTTTCGATAGAAGTGTTTACAAGTTGCATTTTCATTTTCTATGGCTTTTAAACAGATTCCAATCTAAATATTAGACTCCATGTAAACACAAACTCACAGACTTTGAGGTGAGTTACCATTGTCCATGAAACCTAGCTGAATTACTGCTGTTACACTGTCAAATCATCAAATGCATGAGGGCTTCCACACATTCTGAGCCCTTTATGCCCACTTCTGTAATTCTGCATTTCACCAGACTTTGCATGAAGGGATAACCCACAGTGAAGTGAAACACAGAAGAATGGTAAACAAGCATGGGAGATGCAACCGATCCTGAAAAAATGTGCGGAGATAATTGCTGTTGAGAAAAAGCATATTAGCTTACAATTAGCTTGCAATACCTGACTATACCTTTATTTAAATCATAATGTGCTGGCGCATTCCTATGTATAACCCTTACAGCCTCCCACACTCAATCACTTACCAGAGTGACGTCAATTATGTCAGAGTGTTAAAGGCTTAGACCTTAGGGAGGACATTGGGATTTGGCATAAAAAAAGAGAATGTGACCTAAGGGAGGCTTGGAGGTTGAAAGTGAGGGTGTTACCTCGACAGAATAATATATATTAAGTAATATGGCACTATAAGTGTTAAATTGAATGTAAGGTTGTAGTACAGAAAATAATAGTATTTAAGTCCAATTATATTTTAACATGCAATGGAATGTCAATGTCTGTTAGAAAAAGAAACAAACACTACTGTACACATGAAAAACATTGTAGTTACCTGGATATACACACTGCTTAACCTATAACACACTTAGAGTATGTAATGTACTATATCTTTTCATGTTACGTTTTGGTCACAATTACAGTCCAGGCTGCAAAATATGTGAAGTTACTTAGTAACTGGTAGAACCTCCTTTAGCACCGCCACATAAATGTACAAAATGATTTCACAATGCCTGGGTGTTCAATCAATTCAAGTGAGCACCATTGCCTCCATATGGAGTGGGCGTTCTGCAAACATCACCACAGCAAGAGCATAGTGCGCAGTACTGACGTAGGCGACAAAGAACCCTAAGGTAATTGCAAACCTGACATGCAGAAGTCTCAACTAAAGTCTGTTCATGTGTCCACTAAAAGACATGGTACACAAATGGCATTTCATGAGAGGAAAACACCTATCTAAGGAACATCATTGAAGTGCTGTGTCAACCTGGATGTTCCACAACATGACAATGCTGTTTAGATGGTAGAGTTTGACATTTTGTAGACATGCATGTACAATGCATGTTTTGTGGAAAAACAACACTGCACACCAAAGCTGAAACTCAAACCCAACCAATGGAGTATGGTGGCAGAGGCATAATGGGTTTGTGCTGCTTTGGCTCAGTGCCTGGACAACTTGGAGTAATTGAAGGAACATGCAATGTACAGCCTAGGGTTAGGGTTGTACTAACCCTAACCCGAACAGATGTTGAGAACAACGTTGAACAAGACAATGACCTAAATCAAATCACCATAACCGTTATCTGTGTGGCAAAAATGAGAGTTCAGCCCTTAATCCAAATAAGGCAAACGTAGACTTTTTACACAAGACAGCCTAGAAATACTAACGGACCAAAACAGTGTGTTAAGTATGTGGTAGTTGGGATTGGTTGGCTTCCAACTAAAAGTTTGTGGGTTTGAACCCCGATATGTCTAAATGTTTCGAAAGGAGCATATTACATGACATTCATGTCAATATAATACCCAACTTTTAAGTTTCAAATGGCAGAACATGACTTTGACATTGCTGTAAAATGTCATCCATACAATTGTTAAAAGCGTTAATGCCCATAACAGCAGCTACAGAAAGTGGAGGTTACTGCTGCTCAAAGATATTCTAACAGCCAAACCTGTAAATAGGTCTTCATAGGTTCAAATACATTGTATGGCCTGGACTGTGAAGATATTGAAAAATAACAACTTCTTATATGTTTAAGCACAGTGCATTGTTTTATTACTGTGATGTAGATAAAAGGCAGACCACATTTTATGATGAATTAATACCAGATAATTGCATCACTAAAACAGTATGAGAAAGGCGTACGGTTATTACTTTCCACTATCTTAATAAACCATGGACAGCTAATATTACGACTATTATATGTAATAACATTTCCCTTCAATTGATCTGATGCCTATTTTCCACAAACAGCTAGAGTATCATGGTTATAGTTGGTTTAATTGAATTGGAAAGGATGAATTCACTTGACATAACAAAATAAATGCAAAATATTATTCATATGAAAGTACTTATTACCTATGTCAAAAATTGTTAAGATGGAGGTATTTCTTCCATGTCAAAACAGACAATAATGTGACATTTGAAAAGTACTGACATTGAAAAAAGACATGTAGGCCCTATTTTAACAATCTAAGTGCACAAGGCACAAATTTGATTTAGGGCGTGTCCAAATCCACGTTTGCTATTTTAACAGCAGATAAACGTTCAACGCATGGTTCAAAAGGGTTAACCCTTCAACGTTCTTGACTTGAACAATTATCTTTTATATAGACACACATTATATGTGTACTTCGTGTCACAATTCAACAGGGATCTAAGTCTAAATCTAAGTTTAAATGAATGGGCGCCATATTAATGCACCATATCCATTTCTTATAGTACATCCATGGTATAACACCTTCTCTATGTGTATATATATATATATATATATATATATACTGTTAAAGGTAGAAACGACATTTGCCCTCTCCCATGACACTAAAGATGGTGATAGAGAAGTGATTCTCTCTGCTTGCAAGCTCACAGCAATACGTTAAAATCAGCAACAACTGGCTAACCATGTTGGTCTGTTTCATGTTTGTAGGGAAAAAACTGAAATGCTGAAAGGTGGCTCACTGATTGGGTTAGCCAAGTCCAGCTTATTTATATGGCCCTTAATCACATTACAGTCTCAAAGGGCTACACAGGCCCACATTTCACATAAAGAAATGATCCCCACTCCTTCACCTGTTCCTTCCATTGGGCAAAGAAAAACCTCTGTAAAAATAATGTGGGTAGAATAAGTGTAAGAAACCTTGGCAAAAAACTCTAAAGCGTTCAGAATGGTTAGGGTGCAATAGTGAGCATCTTGTTATGTGTGGTGTGTGTGACATCATGTTGTGTTTTTAGGATGGGTTAACTCTCTGAGGTCGGCCTCGTCGTCCGCGACGAGTAAGTGCTTATCAAACATTATGATAAATAACTTTGCGCACCTTTATCCTATCGATTTGCGGTCAAAAGTGAGAGCGCAGGGAAAATCTCCTTGGACCCCAAAGAGTTAAATACAGAGAACAAATGTACCCACAATGATAAATACAGTCAAATAAAACTTGTTTTGTTTAATTCATGTCATGAGCAGATTTAACTAAACCAAAGCAAAGTGCTTAGGTTTTCGTTGTTGTTGTGCTGGTTTCAACCACAACAGTTCCAGACATAGAGGCATGTTGCCTTACCAAGATTGGTGTGCAATTGTGTGAGACGGGAAAGCACACAATAGGCCTAACACGTCTATTTGCTGTGTACTGCAGTACATAGATCTGTTGCTACCAAAATGGAAAGAGAGAGGAGACAATATAGCTGGTGTTGCCAGGGCTCCATGACTTGAAGCCATTTGAGGTGACGAGGCTGGTTTTTAGTTTGGGCTCCACGTATTGCTCCTTGGGTGGATGGGGTTGGCTGGTAACCTACAGCATGCTCAGAGGGTACAGGATCATGCCATTTCTTCACAGCCATGCAGGTTCATTTGCTACATGCTCCACTGTCCCTTTTCATGTATTTGCTGGGCTGATGGTCCCATTGGAAATCCATGCTGGCAGAGAACCTCCCCAGCATTTCCCTGACCATTGATTAGCTGTCAAAAGAGACGCCTGGTTGCTGAGAGAGAGAGAGAGAGAGAGAGAGAGAGAGAGAGAGAGAGAGAGAGAGAGAGAGAGAGAGAGAGAGAGATTTTTGTCTTCCACAGAAAACCACAGTCA
>JAODOY010001567.1:0-12738 GCA_025399855.1 Forbesichthys papilliferus
TGAAATCATGTTTTTCAGCATAGAAGCCAAAGTTTAAGGTTTGCAGTTCATCAGATACAGTAGGCTAATAGGCTGCTACTACAGTATTTGATGTTTTCAGCGCACACACAGAACAAACAGATAAGCAGATCACGAGATGCTCACAATATCTGACAAAAAGTGTAGCATCCTAAAATCACTGACTCAACCTTTAATGAACAATACTTTCAAATACTTCACACTTTCTAAACGTGCACCCAAACACAGCCTCACTCACACTCAGGTTAATATAAGTATTATTAATGTTAATAATGCAGATTGAGACCGTACCCACACAAACTTTTAACACATTTTTCGTCTCACTCAGAGTTTCTTTGTGACAGATGAAGTGAAAAGGATAAAGCTTATAATCATTAGTCTTTACGCGCACCCAAATGCAATCCCAAATAGCATTTTAATTGTCAAACACTTCCACGCTTTATGGTGGACTTAATTCAAATTTCTAAATCATTTTCTAAATCATTTTCAAAAAATTCCCTGCATTTTAGTGGACACAATTTAAATGTAAAAGCAATCCCAAACAAATGCCACTGCAGCTGAACAGTGATCTCCCACAATATAGAACATTACTTATTTAGTCCTCCTTGATGTATTTATTATCTGTGTTAAAAGTATATGTAGCCTACTATATTATCTATTACTGAATGGCATTTGCAGCTGTATTAATAGCCTATAAATAAATTACTGAAAGCTCTAGACCTAGTTAAAGTCTCCATAAAGATACTTTAAGGATCCCTCTTCACGAAGTAGACCTACATCACACAATCTTTATCAACTATAAATGTCCTGACAATGTATGTGAAACTTAGAGTCATCTAAATACACTATTAAAGATCAATAGTACAGAACATGATCAGATCTGTCATTAAAAGACGTGTTTAGTCGTTCGCGGTTTTATCCACAAAGGGGCAGTAATGCACCCTCGTATCTGATGACCAGCCACACATGAAGAAATACCACAGATCGCGGACGCATTCCCTCAAATCGGCTGTATTGTGCACTTTATCATACGACATTAACTTATTTGTGTATCTGTGTTAGGCGACTGCTGTATTTGCAGTGACGGGAACGGATCATTAACTATGGCTGGTCGGTTACCGGCTTGTGTCGTTGACTGCGGGACAGGGTGAGTAAAGTAATATGCTAATGCAGCTAGCTGTGTCAAACTTCCACTTATCTGCTCTTATAGCCTGTTATGTTAACCTCTAATAACATAAGTTCCCTGATCATATATTACGGTATTTGCGGTGTTTATTTAGTTGATCTGCTGTATTGATATGTCTGCCGTAGCGCTAGTTTTCTACCAAGTGTTCTTACATTTGGTTTAGCATTTGCAGCCCCAGTTACTTCCTGGACGTGATTTTAATTTCTTTATCTGCGGTTGGAAGGAATATATGCTTTTGCATCATAAATCGTTGTTCATTTATTTCTTACGATGTTGGCTTACATTAATACATATATCTCACTTTTATTGTATAGATATACAAAGCTCGGTTATGCAGGAAACACGGAACCACAGTTCATCATCCCCTCATGTGAGTATTGGGAGCCCGTCATGGAGGAAATTGTCTGTTTCTTGTATAAGCCGCGTCTACTCTTAAATAATTATCAGAGGTAACTAAGTATTGTATCCACAAAATTAAAAAAGTATCTAGTGAAAAACAAACATTCCATTCAGAAATATGCAATGAATGAATGAATGTTTGTTTTTTGTGTATTCTTACTCTATGGGAAGATCCAACATGTGTCGTCAGTGTATTGAGTGTCAGTTTTGTGTTCAGTAGCTAGTGACATAATGGCACTGCCTATATTTCTCCAGGTATTGCCATCAAAGAGTCAGCCAAGGTGGGAGACCAGTCCCAGCGTAGAATGATGAAAGGAGTTGACGATCTTGACTTTTTCATCGGGGACGAAGCCATCGACAAACCGGCATACTCGACGAAGGTAAGCGCTGCGTTTCGAGCGGCGACATACTGCAATGTAACGTTTGCCATGAGTCCTGTTCTTGCTAATGCGGGTCATCGCTGTTCCTTTGTGTGCCCAGTGGCCCATCCGTCACGGCATAGTGGAGGACTGGGACCTGATGGAGAGGTTTATGGAGCAGGTCATCTTTAAGTATCTGCGGGCAGAACCTGAAGATCACTATTTCCTTCTGGTGAGACCTGGCCTTTGGCGCGAAGATCAGAAACGTGTGTTGGGTTGACCCTTTAGTTGTCGAGAGCTGAACCGCACTCATTCGACACAATGGCATGTAAAAGCACAGTGCGCGTACTTACGCGTGAACCTCCACCCGTTCCCTCAGACGGAGCCACCTCTCAACACGCCAGAGAACAGAGAGTACACCGCGGAGATCATGTTTGAATCCTTCAACATCCCGGGTCTCTACATCGCCGTTCAGGTACGTCTCCGGGACTCTCCAGGGCTTAAAGCTCAAGTAAGTGATTCTCGAGGACGCTTGCTAACTTTGAACTCGAAAACAAACCCCCCCCCCCCCCCCCCTCCTTTCAATGCCATAGGGTGCTCCCGCAGAAGCTCCGCCCCCACACATTAGAAATGCATTGCGAAGACTAGGGTGGTGGTGTTGTGAGCAGTGTTTGCCACTTTGTTTATGGAGCCAGGGCTGTGTCCTGGCACAGTCCTTTTTGTATTTTGGTTTTTACCTTGGTTGCCGACTGTAATAGCCCTGCCACACACACACACACACACAAACGTCAATAAACAACTTGTGCTAAACATGTGATGCCTAGACCCCTATAAGCTCGACAACAGTGCAGTGCTGTCAGGAAGTGGGGTAGTATATTTTCATTGGCTGTTAGCATTGTTACTCACAAGTCTGAATGCGTAATTCCAGCGCGATGCTAGTGCCCTGTTTTCTTTACTAATTTCAGTTTTCCACGTTTATTTAAGCAGTAACCGTAGTAGCCTACTTCGTTTTGCACATTTAGAAGACCTGTGAACAGCCAGCCTTGTGTCGTTTAGTTTCCTAACTTATTTTACAGTCTAGTTTGATTTGGTCAGAGTTATGTAGTTGGTCGTCGTGCATGTCAGTCAAAGGTAAAGGCCGGTAAATGCTGGATCAGCAAGGCTATGCTCAAGCTAACGTGGTGCGTCTCTCCCTACAGGCCGTGTTGGCGCTGGCCGCCTCGTGGACGTCCAGGCAGGTCGGGGAGAGGACGCTGACGGGCACAGTCATTGACAGCGGAGACGGCGTGACACACGTCATCCCAGTAGTGAGTGACATTTTACTACAGGCGGCCATCTTTAAGTATTGACACACACACACACACACACACACACAGGATGGAGACACTCGCTGCTAACAATAACAGCGTACCATACTACATACACAAACGCAATCACACACACATGCACGTACATAGGTGGGAGACACCTGCCCCTAGGCTGGGGTAGCGCACACACACACACACAGACAGAGACAAACTAGTCCTCCATGCTGCGTGTGCTTTTCCAGGCGGAGGGATACGTCATCGGCAGCTGTATAAAGCACATCCCCATCGCGGGCCGAGACATCACGTACTTCATCCAGCAGCTGCTGAGGGAGAGGGAGGTGGGGATCCCCCCTGAGCAGTCCTTGGAGACGGCCAAGGCGGTCAAGGTCAGCACCCCCCTACACACACACGCACTTTTAACTGTCTTAATTGTTACGTTGTTGTTTGTTTAACCCCTCACCATATCACTGTCTAGTCTGTAAAGCCTGCGATATACTTTCTTTTAACTCCGAGTACACAAGATACCAGGCTACCAGGCGTATCGGGCGCATATTAAAAGCGGTCTCTGAACAAAGAGCAACAATAGCGGGAAGTTTCAAAGAGACATTAGTAGAGCTAGTCCATAATTACCAACATCTATATGACGTCTTCCTGGTTCGTTGGTTGTTTATCTGCACCTGTTTATATGGCATTTGATTAAAACTTGTTAGGACCCCTCCTGATGTTTTCAGTCTGGCCACTAGAGGGCACTGAAGTTACACTCAAAAGTGTAACTTCAGAATATCACAAATGAGGTTACATTACTTGTAGGGAAGTTTCTATATCACCTACAAGCGTGTATGTTGCCTAAAACGATGCAAATGGGGGGAAAAAGATGCAGCAAATTGATCAGTTAAAATGGAAATGGGCACCTCAGAGCCAGGGGTAAAGATGGAGTCAGCGATGCTGTATTGTGGATATTTGAACTCAATCCAAATAAAAACACCTCCCTCTTCAATGCCATAAGGTGCTATTTCAGCCAAGGCTGGGATGGTGCGGTCCGCACCAGTTTGTTTGTGTTTCCATTTACAGAGCCAGGGCTGTCTAGAAACACCAGATTATTTTCATTCAGCGCGCACACAGAGCGGACCGCTAGATATCGATGCATGTAGATCCCAGTCGCTGACTTCCCCTTTAACCTCCGCTGCTCTCTAGGAGCGGTTCAGCTACGTGTGCCCGGACCTGGTGAAGGAGTTCAGCAAGTACGACACGGACGCCTCCAAGTGGATCAAGCAGTACGCCGGCGTGAACGCCATCAGCAAGAAGGACTTCACCATCGACGTGGGCTACGAGCGCTTCCTCGGCCCCGAGATCTTCTTTCACCCTGAGGTAGGGCTGGACAATAGTTCAATAGTAATAAATATACCGCGATATAATGTTGCTTTTTTTTCCCCCCCCCAATAACTGAGATTTTAAACGTATTTCGATAAGCTTAATGACGGGCGCAGAAGTCAGTTGTACTCAAGGCGAACTACGTGCATTGATGACTTGCACTGGACACGCCGACAGTGTCAAACAGTATGTGCTGTTTTCACATGCCAGACCATTTGTTTCACTCCCTCACCTAACAGCAAATGTAACAGAAAAGGATGATTACGTATTATGACAGCTTCCTCCGCTAACAGCCAGTCACGTCTTCTGTGAAACTGCTAGTTTACCGTACTAGCTGGCTGCGTCTAATTAATGAGATCTCTCCAGCGCCGGTAACAGCCGCTACTGACTGACTAACTAACTTTAAGATGAAATCCAAACAAACTTCTCAGAAGCTCCGCCCCCCCCCCCGCCGCCGCCCCCCCCCCAATAGCCACTTTGTTTAAGTTCCTATGGCTGTACGGAAGTACCAGATACTTTTTTTCCACTATACACAGAGAATGATTTGATAGTGAAATGCGAGGAGATATTTGGTGAATTTGACAGTGTATTAGTTTAGCGCACCACCACTATCTGTGGGTCATTCGCAGTGAATGTGAGATTAAACAAATGTGGAAAAATATAAATGATTATTTAGCAGTAAAGGTGACATTTCCAGTATATGGAAATATTCAGAGATAATTATAGATAAGTGTGTCTTTTAATCTTTAAACAACGGCGCCCACCCCTCCACCCCCTTCTTGTTTAATCTTACTGCAGTTTGCCAACCCGGACTTCACCCAGCCCATCTCGGAAGTGGTCGATGAGGTCATCCAGAACTGCCCCATCGACGTCCGCCGGCCTCTTTACAAGGTTAGCACATAAACTTTGCGAGCTCATGCATACTGTATACACACACACACACACACTGTATACAACCTGCGCACACACGCATATTATCCTCTAAGGTCCTGTGTGTGTGTGTGCGTGCCCTGCAGAACGTGGTGCTCTCTGGGGGCTCCACGATGTTCCGTGACTTCGGCCGTCGCATGCAGAGGGACCTGAAGAGGACGGTGGATGGACGGCTGAAGCTCAGCGAGGAGCTGAGTGGGGGGAAGCTGAAGGTGGGTGTGTATGTGGGGGGGGGTGGGGGGTGCGTACCTCCAGGTGTGAGGAGATGCCAATGAGGTACAGGAGATTAAAGGCAGGGTCAGTCATTCTCTGGAGCTCTTGCTAGCGCTTGCTAACGCTTGCTAGCTCAAGACTGTATCCCTCCGCGGCACCTCTCACACCTAGAAAACGCATTGTGAAGCAAAGCGCAGTGCTGCGGCTTCGCTGATGTGAGCGGTGTCCGCCACTTATGTTCCTGTTCACGGAGCCAGGGCTGTGTAGATGTATCGGGTTCTATTCAACATGCAGAGTAAACATCATAGATATTGGCATCTTCAACAGGCAGAGCAACGTGGGGGTAGATATTAGTAGAATTTGACAAATGTGTATCACCTTACAAATAGCTGACTACATGTTTTTATAAACTCTTTTTAATGTGCTCTGGAAACCCCCCCTCCCTTCCCCCATCCTCCACAGCCCAAGCCCATCGATGTGCAGGTGATCACCCACCACATGCAGAGGTATGCGGTCTGGTTTGGAGGCTCCATGCTGGCTTCCACTGTGAGTATCTTTTCCCCCCCATAACACACACACACACACACACACACACCTACTGTAACACTGTCAACATGTGCCTCCCCCCCCCCCAGCCTGAGTTCTACCAAGTGTGCCACACCAAGAAAGACTACGAAGAGATCGGGCCGAGCATTTGCCGCCACAACCCCGTTTTTGGGGTCATGTCCTAGGCAACGGTGGATGGGGAAAGGGGGGGTCATGGGATTTGGACCGTAAATGCTGTGGAAGATGGAAGTACGTACAGCGAGCCTTTTGCACAGACCCCGTGACCGAACTGCCACGCACGCACGCAGAGTCGCGCGCACACACACACACACACACACACACACACACACACACACACACACACACACACACACAACTATGGACCAAATAGCCTGCAGGAGGGATGGAGCTCTCCTCACAAATTCCTTTTGAGAAAAGGTGACCTCTGACCTCGTACTAAAATGTTTACTGCAAATGGGTAAAAAAAATAAATAATAACTGGAAAAATATTGAATCTCTGTGCCTGATGCTTGGTCTGATTGTCTTCGCAGGGTTGGAATATAGTTAGCTGAGTGTGTGTGTGTGTGTGTGTGTGTGTGTGTGTGTGTGTGTGTCATGTCCTTAACACCCTGATCAATCAACACTCGGGGGGGGGGTGTCTTTAAGAAGCAGGAATAGCTGCATGAATCACATGAAGGTATAAATACTGTAGACGTTTGGTTCGGTATGATGTACCGAAATGCTCATGTCTGTACATGCTGACCTGGTTCTTTACTAACAAGTACAGTATGATAATTAGTATTGGCCATTTGGTAAACACTCTGACAAGACATGAATGTAAAACATTGATACCCATTTATTTATTCCCCCCACCACCCCCAAAGTTACTGGTCTCGCATATTATATTTTTTGGATACACTCCTGTTTGTTATGACCATAAATGACCTCTGTTTATTTTATTATTTTGTATTATTATTTAAAGATTCTTCAGATAGCAATTTCAACTCTGCATGACTTGACCAAACACACTTTTCTTACCAAACTAGAATCTGCAGCATTCCTTAAGTACATTTCGGCATTCTGCCTGAATTTGCTATTCTCCTGCCTCAAAGCAATATTTCTGACAGTGGATCAACACATTTTTCTGTAAAGTCTTGCCTTTTCATTAAATGTTATTTCTTTGCCATTTAACTTTAGATATGGTAATCTGTTAACATTGTCTGTAGGGTTAAACGTTTTTTATTTTATATATCAATCGATCGATCTCTATGTAAATGAATATTCAATCTGACTGTTGTCAGGCTGCCACTGTTGCTTCGGTCTCAGTTCTACGGGATAGCCTTGGCTTGTAACTGGACCAAATCAGGTTTGCAATGCTGGCACTCCAATAAAGACGTGTGTGTGTGTGTGTGTGTGCGTGCGTGCGTGCGCACGTGCGAGATGCGATGCCTGGATCATAAAAATGGCTTCCTCTAAAATGTTATCTATCTGAAATGCACAAAATAACTGAGAAACAAAACCTCTCTATACCAGTATTTACCTTTGGAACATATAGTAACAGGCTGTCTTCCACATTGGACTCCCAGTCTGGCTTTTGTGTGTCTTCTGAACCCAACACAGCTATTTTTGTGCACTCAAAAAATCCAGTGTAACCGTATCTATCATGACGCCAGTGTGTATTTTCATCCCAACACCCGATTAGTCGCTTTGAGAAGGGAAGTCTTTCCTGCTGTCTCCCGGTGGAACTGGCTATCTATAGTCTAAACATGGATAACACGCAGCGATCGATTGTTGCACAGGGGCCGAACCCCGAACGACCTTCACCGGAGAGGGTGAAGGTCGTTCTCTTCCTCGCTGCGTTCTTCTGTGCTGTAGGCCTTCTGTTGACGTTGGTCTGCTGTGGAACAGATTACTGGCTGCTGGGCTCCGAGTCCTGCAGCCTGACTACACACACACGTGTAGGGGGAGGAGGAGACCCTGGACGTGACAGACACCACGTGTTTACAGGAGAGGTACAGGAATCCTAATAACAAATAGACTGTAAATGTAAAAAACAACAAATATAAGCAATTATATACATGCAAATCTAAAATAACAATTAAAATGTGTAAAATTATCTCAATTTCTTCTGTGGCTGACTATGTATATAAAACGCGATTGCTCCCGTTGTAAATATTTTTACTTATTTTTCACAATGCTTGAAGACAGACTACTTGATCTGTTACTGAGAGAAACAGAAACTCAAATGCACTTCTACCTATAGTCAGGTCCTCTGTGGAAAACCTATTACATCAAAGACACTATCCAACATTTTTTAAAACTTTATATTTTGTAATGTATCAAAGGCAGTCCATACTTTGTTTTTCTGCATTTGTTTTAACAGTTCCAGTATCTGTATAGTAGGATAAACCCAAATGAGTGGGCTTTAACATTACTTTTTTCAGTAATTAGTAGTGTAACTAATTACAACTACTATTTTACAACAATATATAATATTACAATCACTAATCCAACTATTACTGCATTACAAGAACGAGATATCTGGTCCTATAGCAAACTTAGGCTAATTGAACCAACCTGTCAATCATCTGGTTTGAGAGGCTGCAATGTTTTCACTTAGGCTGATTGTTGACTCCTAAGGTTAATTATTGTTCCAATAAATAGGATTCTATTCTGAAGTGAGCTGCTACACAGGTTGTCATTTTTCGGAAGGGGCGAGACAGGGTAGTGATTGTGAAAGTAATATAGTAATGTAACTAGTAACTTTTAAAACCCAGTAATAAGGAAAGTAATGTAATTACTTTTTGAAGGAGTAATAAGTACATTTTTACAATTCCTGGGTAATTTGCCCTACTGATTACCGGACCATTTTTCTAAAATCTTAAAGGCAGGGTCAGTCAATATTGCTAACTTCGCTCTGCGGTCCTCGGCCACGCCAGTAAGATATCCAAATGTGAGGAGATATTTGGTGAATTTGACTACTGTGTTATCTTAAAATGAACTTGCAATAGTTGACTAAACCTTTAATGACTTTAATTGTACCTAATTGTGATAATAATGTGGCTAGTTGTTCTGAATACATTTAATAAGTAAACCAAAATATTAACCAAAATTACTGGACGAGTGAGTCACAGGACAATTAAACGATCAAATACATAACACGTATTTCATTGTGTGTTGACCTTTTGACCTTTCACCTCTCTGACCTACAGTCCCTGGGTACGGGCAGTGTGCGGTTCTTTCACGAGGGTTTGTTCTGGCGCTGCTACTTCAGTGCCAAGCCTGTTGACTTCTCTGTATGGAGCCTCTGGATACGTAAGAATCGCTACACAAACGGACATTTTGAAATTACACTGTATACTTTATGTTTTCTAACATACCATTGTGTAAGTGTGCTCTGGCTTGCCTTCCACTGTCCGATTTCCCCGCTCAGCCAATCATCCGTCATCGAAGGTCTGCCAGCCAGCATACCTCTTCCCCTTTCCTGTTTATGAACCAATTCACACACAGAATCCCCTTAATTTACCTGTGCAGCCCTCTGAACCAAGCTCTGCCATCAGTGAGTAGTTTATTTGAACAAATTACTGAATTAATTTAATAGAACAGAATATTGTTTTTTATAAATTCAATATTTTAGGTGTACTCTTAATTTTGGACGGGAAACGCTTTTCTGAAATGTGTATGTCTTTCCACCTTTTACAGTCTTCAGAACCTTTTGGAGCATTTTCCTGGTAGCTGGCATGGTGACAATTGTGATTGGAGGATTTATTGTAATCTGTGCTGCCCCGTCAGCCAATCACAAGATGTTTGAAATAGGCGGGGCTCTTCTGCTTATTGGTGGTAAGTGTTACGACCCCCACTCCTATCTGTAGGATGTGTGTGTCGTGGTATGTGTGCTCCTGTCTCCACCCTCAAGTGACATCACGTTGGAGTGCGCGCCTGTGTCTGATTGGGCCCAATCAGATACTGTCGTTGTGTATAAATTGTGTTGTTATTGTGTACCTCGAGAGAGTCAAGCTGGGTGGTCGGTTGGCCACCGGTGTTAAGTTTGGAGAAGGGAGATAGTTTAGAGACCCATGGGTATACTCCTCATCACGTAGATAACTAATGTTATATACCGTGGTTTAGGAGCGATTCCTCCTGCACCCTTTGTAACCTAGCGTGGAGTAGTCAGGTTAGGGTTGAAATATGAGAAGGTAGACAGTGGGTTCACTGTGCACCTAAAATAAATGTAACTATTCTTTCTTTACCACCACTTTCTTTATATATAGCGAATATATTGGCTAGGGTAGTACTGTTACATCCAAACCCTGTTATAGATTCCATCATACGTAACAGTAAGGACTTTTATTCCTTCCTGTTTTTTTAGTTTTTCTGTACAGTTGTCCTTAGTCAATGTCTTTGCCACTAATATCTACTGTTGGGTGTTGAACCGCTTCACTAGAGCCTTGCTCAAGGGTAGAGATGTTAATGTGTGACGCGTCATTGGGCTACTTTTACTGTACATGGCATTAATTAATATAACACTCAGTGGTTTATTATCTGTCAGCCTAAATCACAACAAATATTGCTAGTCACCCGGGAACTAAACCTTGACTAGTAAAATGTTTGTGTCAATAACCACAGGTAAGTATTAAAGCAACAACCCGCCCACACAGGTGTTTTAGACAATTTTTGGGAACTGTGTGGGAATGATTGAGACCTCCCTGGTCCCTGGGGTCTGTTTTGTTGCACCTGTTATGGGCTGACATCTCTCTCTCTCTCTCTCTCTCTCTATATATATATATATATATATATAGGCCTGTGCATGCTGGCCGTGGCTGTGATGTTCGTGGTCTGGATCCAGCTGCTCGACGTTCTCGAGCACTTCTCCCTGCGGCAAAGTCTCCGCACGTGTCCCGCCTACCACCTCCGCGTGGAGCACGGCCCTTCCTCCTCATTGGCTCCTGCGGCCTCCTGTTTCTGCCTGCTCTCGGGCCTGCTGTTCGCCCTGGCAGGGCGGAGGAGCACACAAAAGTGGGGGGTCCGAACAGTCCGTTCATGTGATGTTTGAAACGACGCTGTTCCGTTAAGGCCAATATTTATGACGATTGTTCCTAAATATTATTGTTATGCAATTGGAATTGTTTTGGATTTGTTTTAAACACTTTATTTTTATTTTTATTTACAATCTAATGAACACAAGCTTTTTTTTTTATAATTATTTTTTTAAGTAATTGTCTCAAAGGCCCACTGTTGCTGTTAAGAAAGGCAATCCATGTATTCTTTATTATTATTATTATTATTATTATTATTATCATTATTATTATTGATAAATCAACTTTGACACGAGTAGAATTGGGTAGAGTATGACTGTGACAATGCCTGTCATTAGGACATCAGTTTGAAGCTTGGCAGTACTGGGTCAAGAGGAGCGAGGTAATAAATGAGCCTGTCATAATCGATTTTCTACAATCGCCCTTTTTATGAAAGACCACAGCGCATCAGTGTGCAGTGCACACTAAAGCCACTGGAGGGCAGTGTTGTTTCGACGTTGTCGAATTTGTTGCCACGGTTATTTGTATTCTTCTCATTTGTTTTTCTGACCCCAATAAATCACGTTATCTGAAAGAACTTACACGCAACGATGTCCAACAGCATCCCCACACAATTTAAGGCTGTTCATAATAGATTAGGGCCTGCAAAAAATAACTATTTGTAAGTGATAATGAATTCAAGCGATTATTCTTTTTTTCTTTTTTCTTTTTATTCTTCAAAATTGCACCCAGACAAAAATTACTTTCTTTACTTCAGTACAGTTAACTTTGTATGTAAAGAGGGGAAAACTCGCGACAACCCACAGTCACACCTTCATAATTGGAAAGGGAAACGGAAAGTGAGACGTCGATGATATGACGGAGAGGTTGACATCGCGCATCAGCGGAGATGTGTGCCTCCATATTCTTTCATGTCTGACGCGCCGCGCAACCTTCTCTTCAATCCACCTAATCTCCGCCGCGAACGAGGTGGCGTGGTGAGTATAATTAGACGTGGCCGCTCACGTTCACGTCCCTCCGTGGGCTTTCGGTGTGGTTTCAAGTCACTGTCACCTTCACAACCCCGGCACGTATAGGCCTACGCCACGCAAACACCGCACCAGCCACGTTTAAAGGTGTGATCAGCGTGTAATGAATACGCAGAGAGAGGCCTATCACTCGAGTTAGGTCATATAGCCTCCTCACAAGACCCCCACGCCCCATCCACGCTCTCCTTCCTTGGCAGATTCATTAAACTCTCTCTCTCGCTCTCACTCTCTGGTCCATGGAGTGGCTGTGTTAGAACTGTCAGCCTTATCTTGTGGGGGGGGGGGGGGGGGGGGGGGGGGGGGGGGGGGGGGGGGGGGGGGGGGGGGGGGGGGGGGGGGGGGGGG
>JAODOY010001568.1:2152-12737 GCA_025399855.1 Forbesichthys papilliferus
CCCCCCCCCCCCCCCCCCCCCCCCCCCCCCCCCCCCCCCCCCCCCCCCCCCCCCCCCCCCCCCCCCAGAGGGAGAGAGAGAGAGAATTATTGTCTTGAATCTAGACACACAGAAGTCACTTTATCTCTCTGATGATGCACTCAGCATGTCTGTCTGTCCCAACAAACCTGCTCATGGACAGACAGACAGACAGACAGACAGACACACAGACAGACAGACAGGCTACACGTCCATCTAAATAAAGACATTCTCAGTCTGAGCTTTGATGTCATTTGGTAGCGTTGCCCTGACAACGGGAAGAGTCTCACCCCACACTTGCTGAGTGCGATGTACCACCACCTCTCTCTGACAGAACGGAAGCTCCGCCCCCCGACACAGTTTAGCACCTCATCCGGCCCCTCCCCCTCCACCTGCCCCAGCGGAAGGGGGGAGGGGGAGGGTGAAAGGGAGGGAGAGAGGGAGGGATAGAGGGGGAGAAAGAGAGAGAGAGATGGAGAGAGAAAGAGAGAGCGAGAGAAGCAGGTTACCCTAGACAGACTACAGTACAACACAAGTTCCCCTTCAACACAGTGTCTCTCACCTAGGGCCGACAATGTCAATGTAGCATCCATACATGTGTGTGTGTGTGTGTGTGCGCGTACCACACAGCCAGACCAGGTGTAGCTTGTTGTGAGGTTGATGACCTGGTTGTTCTCTGGTCTCAACACCGCCTCCTTCTGGTAACAGTTCTGAGGAGGGAAAACAACTTTATGACATCACAGTGACATCACATAATGGTGATGACATCACATCTTAGTGATGACATGGTAAATGGACTGGATTTATTTAGCGCTTTTCGAAGATTCCGGCCACTCAAAGCGCTGTACAGTATTGCCTCACACACACACACACACACACACACACACCTTCTGAGGTCTCTTGTACACGGCTGGCCATTGAGAGCTGTCATCAAAGTAGAGCAAGATGTTCTGACAACACCGACCCTGTTGGGGGAGAAAGGGTTAAGTTGAGTTCTCCATAGTCTCACAGAGCAAGCCTTTACGTGTGTAAAGTATGGGACACATCGCTGGCTAACTGTCAGCTTACGGGGGTCTATGCACCAGACGTTAGCTTACGGGGGTCTATGCATCAGACGTTAGCTTACGGGGGTCTATGCACCAGACGTTAGCTTACGGGGGTCTATGCACCAGACGTTAGCTTACAGGGGTCTGTGCATCAGACGTTAGCTTACGGGGGTCTATGCACTAGACGTTAGCTTACAGGGGTCTGTGCATCAGACGTTACCTTACAGGGGTCTATGTATCAGACGTTACCTTACAGGGGTCTATGCACCAGACGTTAGCTTACAGGGGTCTATGCACCAGACGTTAGCTTACGGGGGTCTATGCACCAGACGTTAGCTTACAGGGGTCTATGCATCAGACTTTAGCTTACGGGTGTCTATGCACCAGACGTTAGCTTACGGGTGTCTATGCACCAGACGTTAGCTTACGGAGGTCTATGCACCAGACGTTAGCTTACGGGAGTCTATGCACCAGACGTTAGCTTACGGGAGTCTATGCACCAGACGTTAGCTTACAGGGGTCTGTGCATCAGACGTTAGCTTACCCTACACACACACACACACACACACACACACACAGTCCCTACCTTCGGGTAACGGAACTGGAAGTCCAAACGTCCAAAGTCGGTGAGGAAACAGAAACGTGTGAGGAAGACCCAGTCCTGTAGCGTGCACACACACACAGTGGCCGTACATAAGCAGGATGGTGATGGTGCTTATCGGAGAACAACAATAACTACATGCACAGGTCAATCGTCTTATTTTCCTTTCTAATGGCCGATACAGAAAAACTATCTTGGTTGACAAATAAACGTCAATCATTATTAGCTCAGCCTTGATGAATGTGCAACATGTGTAGAGGTATCTCATCATCCAGTAACAACCAGTAACAATAACATCACAACCCACTATGACCCCCCTTCTCCTCCCTCCATCGTCCTGACTGACTTCTAACGCTGTTGCTATGTTAGTGTGTTTCTATGACAACAGACAAAGGCTCTGAATCCAAGCTGGATCAGAGATTTTGTCTGTGTGTGCGTGTGTGTGTAGGATTTGAAAGACCCTCTTGTTGGCCTGAAATGCATTCACACACATGCTCTCTCTCTCTCTCTCTCTCTCTTTCTCTCTCTCTCTCTCACACACAGAAAACAAATACGTCACAACAAACCCCATTCTCTGCTGTTGCCATAGCAACCGGCCCATGCCTTAGTTTACAGCTGTCCCAGAAAAGAGCCGGTCTAGCGATGAACTTATTGGGGCGAGCCAGGGTGGTCATGCCAACACTGTATAGCCAACGCGGTTTACACATACATTTGTCATGTTGGCCAACGTATCACTACGCCAGAGCTTTACTAACATGTTCATAACTATATAATATATGTATATAACTATATGTACATATTAGGGCTGGCCATAAATACTCAACTCTTCAGATATTCGTTCGTTGGGTATGCATTTGATTAAGCAATAACACACGAGAGGGAGTGCGAAAGACCGAATATCCGCAGGGCTGT
This sequence comes from Forbesichthys papilliferus, assembly GCA_025399855.1. NCBI lineage: Eukaryota > Metazoa > Chordata > Actinopteri > Percopsiformes > Amblyopsidae > Forbesichthys > Forbesichthys papilliferus. Next base: position 4,730 of record JAODOY010001568.1, read on the forward strand.
GATTTGGTCGTAGGTACGAGGCCATAGGCTGAGTGCCAAAGATAATCATCCAAAGATAATCACAGACCTCGAGTGTGTTATTGCTAACAGTTTGACACACACATTTGATTAGTAAATAATAGTAATAAGCGGCAATAGAAAATGATTGGTTTGTTTGTTTGTTTGATTAGTTCAGCTCCGCCAACACAAATAGTCCTACGACCATTGTTCTAAACTCCTATCGACAGTCTCTACAGGGCTGGACTGTTACCAATGGTTTTTAATGTACAGACTACTGATTGTAGCCTACATTTATATTTAAAAACTAATAAAAGGCTATTAGAAAGGGCCAGGCTACCTACTATATTAAATAAACTACTGCATCATAGTTTATTATAGTGGATGGTGTTCTATTTGTATTTGCCAACAAGGTCTACTCTAGAAGTCCGACCCTGCTGGTCAACAACACACGCCATTTTATATATCCCTATTAAAAAAGAAGCAAACCGCTCTGAAATATTTTTTGACAAACAGATTTTTTCTGAAGCAAAATAAAAGCCCTTATAGCCCGTCATAGACACTTCAATAGCAAAAAATAAATTATTTGACAGATCCTTTGATAGTTTCACTGAAAGCATTAAATAGCGAAGGCCAGGGATGGGCAGTATTTATTAAACATGTATTTTAAATACGTATTTCAAATACAAAATAGCATTTTGTAATAATATGGCTAAATATGTTGTATCAAAATACTTTAGTGTTTTGTATTTTGTAGGGCTGTTACGAATAACATTTTACAGGCTTCAGTATTTCCGAATGAGTATTCAAATACTTTTTCTCAGAATCACCATCAAAAACACTATAGCTACACTATAACTACATGAAACACTATAAATAATGTTTCATAATCTGTAAGAAATCATAGTGGGCGGCACAACCATTTGCAGGTTCTAATTAGCACATCACTGTACAACAACAAGTACAATCAACGCTTTAAACTTTGAGTCAACTACTCACCTATGCAGACTCAATATCCACCAGACCACCAATGCATAGTTCACCGATAATCAAAACGATCTAGTTATATTGGCAAGGGTCCAGACAATCCAGTAAAATATTTAGTCCAAAACACATTACACTAACTGCACGGCCGGCTGTTGCATTCATTTTACATGAGCTGGCAGAGGTAATCTTCCAATGCTAGCTTCAGTGAGCACAGATGTAAACATAGCCACACGCTCAAAACTGACACTTTGACACGTCAACTGAGACAATCAGAGCTGTCCAATAGCATATACCTGTATTAGCCAAGAAGAGTGTGTGCTGAATGAATAGCCTGGCTCTCTTCTTACAGGAAGAGCAAATTGCAATCAATTGTGTTGTTGACACAGTGTAGGGCAGGCAATTACATTTCAACATGTACGTTTATATGGAGACAGTAGGGATTAATGGGAAAACATGCATGCATGATGTGAAACAAAAATACTCAAATCCCAATATTTAAAATCGAATACATGTCCAACGAATGAAAACCCGAATAATAAAATATTTGGGGCCAGCCCTAGATACTAAATACTGTAAAATACTGGTTGGTTAGCAGCCTGTTGTAACCAGACCCAAAACTCAGTGAACATGCTCTTGACTCTATTATGTAATGTTTGCAAATGTTCCCTCCTACTAGAGTCTCTACTTAATGTTGACACTATTGGACAGCCTTTAATAACTGTTAGTATTACTTCAAGCTCTAACACCAGTTCAAACGCTTGACTTGACATAGCTTCAATGTCATTGCATTCAGCCACCCCCACTGCTCACTGATTGGTCCGCCACCCAGGGTAGATGTGTGTGTGTCAACGATAATTGATTTTAGAGTAATCGTCTGGTGGCTGTGGAAACACTGGATATCTTTTCAGCGAGCACACAGAACAGTGTGGACTGTGAGGCGATTATTGCCGAATTTGACTAAATGTGTATTATTTTACAATCGCTTACTCCACCTTTAACATGTTGCTTTATGTCAGCTAGTCAGAGGGTGAGTGTGCTCTCACACATTGTCCACTTGAAGGTCAATTAGATGACAACAGAACAAAAGACCATCTGATTCCATCTTGGAGACCCTCCCCACTTCCTTTTTGTTTCTTTGGCTGAGCTCTCTGTTAAAGTTACTTTATTTATTAAGATGTTTTGTTCACCTCATCTAGCTCTACCACCATTCTGAAACATGCTTGACTTCCTCGCACCAAACTTCCCTGAATGGTCTGCCAGCAGGGTGGCTGTGACAACGCTAATGGGAACAGGGTTTCTATCTCAGCTAAATAAATTGAGCTGGAAGCAACTAATATTTGCTGCATGAAGAAGGCCTGAGTGTGGCCAGCCCTACCTCCTGAGCAGCCAATCACACCCCTTGATAGTGGAGCGGGCTACACGCACACAGCCAGTCATCTCACAGGTGTACTGTCCGGTTGCCCCGACGACATGGAGAGGACTGAACGCAACACAATACAACCAATCAGGAGCATTTCTTTGTGTTTTTCATTAATGCATTCATCAGATTGGCTCCTTTCAAAGTGATTAAACAACCTTGCTTCCCAGGTCTTTATTACAATGTCTTATAGAGTATGGACCAACTGAAATGAATCATTGCATTATCCCTAAAGGGGTCTTCAACCCTCTACAGTGGTTCTCTGTGGCTTTGACAAACATCAAATAGAACTTAATCTAGGTATTGTCCCCCCCAAAAATATAATCTTCAATTACATTTTAAATTGACACCCTGTGTCCTCTGATTTCACCGTTATCCAAATGGATTAAGTGCATTCAAAATTAGTCTGTTTTCAAGTCACCAGAAAATGGCATTTAACTGCTTTATTTTTTAAATATATTTGCAGGGGAGCATGCCACCGCACCCCCGCACCCCCCTAACATTTTAATGTCCCCGCAGTTCAAAAACACTCCTAAACCAATCCTCATTTAGGTCCATTGCTGATAGGCTAACTTGTATAATATGTGGCTCCACACAGATAAATATAAAAATGTTTTGGACACAAATGTCTCTTTTGTTAGTAAAGGCCTAAGCCAACCCCCAACACGCAAGCTGGGTCTAACTGTCCTATATCTCAGGATACAATTATTAATAATTAAATAATGAGTTCATTTGAACTCATCACGTAGGCTAATCACGTACATGCTCATTTAAACACACACACACACACACACACACACACACACCACTGTAACACTATAGTAGTCAAACAGTTCATGCCCATCCATCTCCAAAAAACAGACGCCCGTGACCCCAGAACCACTGTATAGGCTAGCTACGATGGGGTAGCTAAACTCTCCCCAACCATAACAAGCTAACATAGCATCTCTAAATAACCCATGGGAGCATAGCTAGCTAGCACTGAGCCTAGTGCAAGTCTCTCTCTCTCTCTCGCTAAGCCTCATTAACAATTAATTACCAATCGGCTGGTCACATCACCCAGGTCCACTGGGCCTCTCAATGATTCATTAGTCAGGATACACACCTGGCACGCACGCATGCACATACAGTTTATGATACTCAGGTTGTTGTATCACAGTGTTCTCATAGGGAACAAACAAATATGTTTCTTTGTGGGGCTCAGAAGACCTAGGCTGATCTCTCCTCGTGAGACCACCCTGATGTCTCCTAGCCTGATGAGACCACCTTGATCTGTCCTGGTGACACCACCCTGATGTCTCCTAGCCTGGTGAGACCACCTTGATCTCTCCTGGTGACACCACCCTGATCTCTCCTAGCCTGGTGAGACCACCCTGATCCCTCCTAGCCTGATGACACCACCATGATCTCTCATAGCTGCGCTTGACTCCGTCCCACAATAAATCTGACTAATCTGTGGCAGCTACAGGCATAGTTCGGGCGTGATGTTAATCAACAGTTATGGACAATCTCCATCAGTTCATCCAATCACATGCCAAGCATGTTTTTAAAGTGCCCACCCCTTTCTAAATTCAATAGACAGATGGCTCCCCAGATGTATGTTACAACTAGGGCTGACCACAAATACTTACTACTTACTTACTATTCCGGTATTTCTTCGTCAAATGATTGGCATTAGATTTTAAATAGAGATATTCGAGGATTCATTGTTTCCCCATTAATCCATAATGTCTCTGCATTAACCCACGTTAAAAATGTCTGTCTGCCCTACACTGTGTCATCCACATAACTCATCGCAATTGACTCATTCAACACACTGTTATTGGCTAATATCTGCTTTACACAGCTCTGACAGGGTCAATTGAAGTGTCAATCAAAAGCACGGCCGAGTGTGGGAAAGGCGCTATATTCCAGCCAGGTGTCTCCAGTGGAGAATCCCCAGGTGGGACAGATCAGCTCATCACCCAGCAACCCAGAGGCGGAGCAGGAGGAGATGATCGGGAGGACGGCTCCTCTCTCCTAACCACAGGCGATACGCAGAGTGACCAGGAGCAATATATATATTATCAGTATTTGGACATTAGGACTGGCTGTGCGATTACCTTGTGGATGTCCCTGATCTGACCATCTCCTTGTGTCGACTACCTCCAGGACTACGGACATAACGCATGTATACAGAGAGGAGCAGCATTACTAGCTTCCCCAATGCCACACACACACACACACCCACTGATGTGTGTGTGAGCGTGTGTGGTAGAAAGAGAGTCAGTAAACAGGTGACCTTGGGCCGGAGATGCAGAGCCAAAAAGGACCTGCTTAGCCACACACACACACACACACACACACACACACACACACACACGAGGACAGAGCTCCAAGCATCTCTCAAACAGCCAGATGTTTTGCTTCACCACGGAGAGATGTTCCTCTGTGTGTGTGTGTGTGTGAGTGAGGGGGAAGAGAATAACAAGGAGCCCTGCATTCATAACACATGTGACCTCTTTGCAAGAACCATGCGTGTATTTAGTTTACAGCCTTATATTAGAAAAATAACACACACACACACACACACAAGGCATGCTGGACTGTTCGTTTAAAATGGTGTCACAACTCTGTCAATAGGCTCCTTGTGAGAACTGGATTCTTATGTTTTGTGACGCTAATTTAAGTATCACACTGGCCTCATTAGCTGCCTTTGATTCATTAGTCTATTTTACAATTAGAACGCAATAGAAGGGATCTTATTCCTGCATGACTCCATCTAGCAGGGCTTTGTAGAGCATTCATTCCCCTGACAACATGCAGTCAGAACATGTCCTGCCACCAGAGACGAAACACACTTTCATGTGCTTCGCTATTTCTTCACATCGGACAATGATTGGTTGACTGTCTTTGTGTGCACGGGAGCGCGCAACCAACAGCTGTTCTGAGAGAGCTGCAGGTTTGAGGTCAGCAGGCTTATTACTTACCCAGGTCACAGCCTGAGCCATAACAGACCAGGGTTTGAATAATAGATAACACACAGCAAAGTTGAATTATCAGCACTCGTAATTAACCACCAGAACAGTTCTGGCACCAGGGCGACACGGACCTCAAACACAACTGTCTGCATCTGAGCCTCACACCGCAGCCTACGACGCGCACGCACTTTCAACATGGACACTGTTCCGAGACGTCTAAAGTCCGATGCGTGCTGGACGTGTCCAGAACACCAGCCACCGGGCTCCCGTTGCTCGGCACCACCAGACACTTCGCCGTGTCAGCGTCCGACATTAACAGGTAGACCGCGGAGGAGAGGTCACGGCGCGCTCCGCTCGGACCGCTCCATGACGGACGCCTGCAGACCGCCTACAGCTGAGTGGATGTGCGCTGCGGTATCGGAACCTCTGCGCGGGTCTCGGCAGCAGGAACACAGCGAGCCAAGGCCCGCAGAGCTCGGTACAGGAGACTGGCATTAACATCAGAACCAGAACCGTCCAGCGATCACACACCTGCCTGCGTGTGTAGACGCAATCTCGCCCTCCCGCGAAGACAGACAGAAGCCGCTCACCTCTTTAGTGTCGATGACGCCCTTCACGTACTTGCCCAGAACCGAGCCCAGGCACAGCAGGCCGGACAGCAGGCCCAGCACCTCCATCTTCTCCCCTCTGCTTGCGAGCCGAGACGGCGCGCAGCTGCAAGCGGAGAAAACGCGCGTGCCCGTTTGCGAAACGCGACCGTGTCTGTTCGGGAGCGCGCTTGGGTTACGCGCGCTAATACCGTCATTATGCGCGTGCTTGATGTGAGATTGCGACATGTACACGTGACGACACAAGATGTAAATAAATATACATGTAAATTAATATACATGGAGAAAGTATAATTACACAGCGTATTCATACAACAAACCTACAGTGTGCATAGTGAATTAATACTGGATGTTTTACTCGTGTATGCCCAGTCAATGTACATTGTGTAAAGTGCAATATAGCAAACACTGCATAGGATAGGTTATGTATCGTAAATTAAAAAAATGTGTAATTTCATAAAAATGCATAGATAACCGACAATAGATTATTGGGATATTTATTGTGATAAAAATGTACAAATCAGGACAATTATATGTTCAATTAATCCTGCAATTAAAATGTATAGATTTTTTTTTTTTAAATATGTCACACGTAATATACAATATACATTTATTTATTCTCCAGCAGTTTATTTTATAATGCAGTAACAATTCGACTTCAACCTTTGCCTTGCGTCTATATGGCTTGTAAATATATTAATTGGGATAGTCATATTAAAAAGTTTCTTGCATATGCAAATGACAAAAAAAACAAAAACAAAGCAAATCTTTGGTTTTTAAGAAAACCAAAACATGTGTGCACCATTTCTAGCACAGAAAGATTACAGACATCGTAAGAGTGAGTTTACAGTATTTCTCAGTGGCTTTGGTACATTTTTCGATTCATTCTTAACAGTTGCAAACCAGCGTGTACATTTCTCAAAACAATTCGTACAAAAAGCAAAACACAATGTATTTACAAAAGCTTGTAACTTGTAACTCAAAATCCTTTGTCTGTCTGTCAATAGAACATTTTTACATCAATGAACCTTGCCCAACCCAGTTTACCTTGAACATTGCCATCAGAATGTCAAGTCCTTGTGTCATTGTAGACAAACACCTTGCTCAGTTGTGTCAACATGTTGTCAATATAAAACTACATTCTTTTGCTATTGTCTGATGTACACTATGGCTACATTTATGATGACAATTACAATATTGAAAATGTTCTGTACTTTTGGTCTGTCAACACATTATAATGTCATTGTGATTCAGAATGAAAACACTAAACTTTTTTTAAGTTGTTCTCGCTTTGGTACATTTTTCAACTCAGTTTTACTGTAACACTTGCAAGCCAGTTTATAGTAATTTATCTAAACTATTCACACATACAACATAACGTATTACAGTACTGTATCTGCAAAAGCATGTAACTAAACAAAAGTCCTTAGTCTATCCCTCAAGAGAATGTGTACATTGATGAACAAGTCCTTGATTTATTGTCTACCAAGAAGCTAGTAAAAATGTATGCATGTTCTCAATATAACACTATGTATGCACTATGTATATTCTAATGTGAACTACAGGCTAACATTTTGATGACAATTACCTAAAATGCACAAGGTACATATGTATACATATACACGTGTATATGTATATGCAGCCTTACAACACAGTATATACTATATTTCAACAGCATAGTGTACTGTAAGAGATTGGACAGAATTCACATGTATGTTATTTTTACTGTATATACAGTACGCATAATGTAATGTATATACTGTACACATAATTTACTGTATATACAGTACGCGTAATGTATATACTGTACACATAATGTAATGTATATACAGTACGCATAATGTACTGTATATACAGTACGCATAATGTACTGTATATACCGTACGCATAATGTACTGTATATACAGTACATTGTGTAATGTATATACAGTACGCATAATGTACTGTATATACAGTACATTGTGTACTGTATATACAGTACGCATAATGTATATACTGTACGCATAATTTACTGTATATACAGTACGCATAATGTATAT
>JAODOY010001569.1:0-12737 GCA_025399855.1 Forbesichthys papilliferus
TTTAGCATTTCTGGACGGATCTCATCAACCCCCTGGGCTTTGCCACTGTGGAGTTGTTTGACTACCTCAGTGACCTCCCCCAGGGTAATTGATGATGATCCCTTATCAGCCTCCAGCTCTGTCTTTATCAGAGAGAGCATGTCAGTCAGATTCCTTGCTGTACACAGCTTGGATGGTTCTCCGCTTCCCCCTCCTAAAGGGGTGGACGGTTTTCCAGAAACACTTTGTTGCTGACCGAAAGTCTTTCTTCATGGGTTTTCAGAAGCTCTCCCACCCCTGCTGTTTTGCTTCTGCTACAGCAGATGCTGCAGCCCTTTGGGCACGTCGGTACCTTGCTACTGCCCCCAGAGTCTTCCGGGACAACATATCCCGAAAAACCTCCTTTTTCAGTCGGACGACTTCCCTGACCACTGGTGTCCACCACGGTGTTCAAGGCACCTAAGTCCTTGAGACCACAGCTCTTTACCGCAGCTTCAGCAATGGAAGCTTTGAACATTTCCCACTCAGGTTCAATGTCCACAACCGCCTCAGGGATACAAGAGAAGCTCCCCGGAGGTGTTAGTTGAAGATCTCATGGACAGGGGCCTCCTCCAGACGTTCCCAGTTTACCCGCACTACCCGTTTTGGCTTACCAGGTCTGTCCAGAGTCTTTCCCCACCCCTTGACCCAACTCACCACCAGATGGTGGTCGGTAGCCAGCTCTGCCCCTCTCTTCACCGGAGTGTCCAAAACATGCGGCCTCAGATCAGATGATACGGTCACAAAATCGATCATCGACCTTCGACCTAGGATGCTCTGGTACCACGTACACTTATGAGCATCATTATGTTCGAACAGGGGGTTTGGTATAGACAGTCCATGACTAGCACAAAAGTCTAACAACAAACGCCCGCTCAGGTTTAGATCAGGGAGGCCGTTCCTCCCAATCACACCTCTCCAGGTGTCTCCATCATTGCCCACGTGCGCATAGGTCTCCCAGTAGACCTATGGAGTCCCCTACTGGAGCCCCATACAAAACTCCATTCAGGGTCTCCAGGAAGGCAGAATACTCCGAACTGCTGTTCGGTGCATAGGCACTGACAACAGTCAGAGTTTTCCCCCCGACAACCCATAGGCGCAGGGAGGCGACCCTGTCGTCTACCGGGGTAAACGAGGGTGTAAGGTGTGGCTAATAGGGAAATTACGGTATTGCCACAGGAAATATTGATATACGATTCTTATTAATAAACCCGACGCTGGCTGCCTTCTTCCTTGTAGGTAGGTAATACTACCGTGCAAGCATAAGGCTAAACATTACATTATGCCTACCTGATCAGTGACTCAGAGGCGTTTATTTTAATGTGCTTATAAATTGTAATGTGTTTATAAAGCAAACTCCCTCGTTCTCTGCTGTCTTAAACAAATAATTCCTCAATATTTGTTTCTCCACGTTGAACTTATAATCAGCAAAGGAAATTTAAGCAACACAACGAATGCTTTTCTTTTCCTTTTATTTTTTTTACCTTTATTTTACCAGGCAAATTGACTGAGAATTATTGGTGAACATGACTGCAGGAAGAGCACGGCACTAGAAGGCTTCACACGAGGAGGATGTCATGAAGCCTGACACTACAGTTTAAACCCTGTGTCAGATGTGCGTGCATAATCTTCTAAATCGCAGCCGTTGCAGTTAGAAAATAGTGTTTTATAACATAGTGGTTACATCGCAAATGCAATTACTTGTTCAGCCCTGGGGAGGAACTTGACTGGCCTGCACAGAGTCCTGACCTCAACCTAATAGAAAAACCTTTGGTTTTTATTTTTCATTTTCCCCACTCGAATCTTCCATTATACATTATGTTCATGGATTACATTCTAATGTTACTACTAGTCAAGTTAACTTTTCAAAATTCTAAACCTTTGTTACTTTTACTATTACAATTACTTATTTTCTTTTTTATTACTTCCATGTTCAACGTGAATTGTAATAAATCATTTCTTTGTGATCTAGAATGTTCTTAGGAAACGAGACCAAAGTCAAGCAGAGTACGAGTGTCGACTAGAGGCAGCCATACTGCGAAGACAGGAGGACAAAACACCGGTAAGACCTCTCCCACACTTACATTTTTACAATGCTTCATTTATTTACAGTTACGGTATGTGTTTAAATTCCTCTCCAATTACTGCCATCTAATACACAACCTGGTCTGTAGTATTTCATTTTTTTGTGTTTGATGTAATGTGGCATGCCCACCAGAGAATCAAGACTTCTGTAGTTAGTGTTTTCTTTTTTAGGTACCTGTGGAAGTGGAGAAATGCCAGGACAAAGTGGAGTGTTTCAATGCCGACCTGAAGGCAGACTGGGACCGCTGGCAGAGCAACAAGAGGCATGACTTTAAACAGCTTCTTACCGGCATGGCTGATAAAAACATCAGTTATTATGAAAAGGTATGTGGGCTGATATCTTAAACACAGCTGTGAAACCTATTAAAATAAGGAGTTATTCAAGGGAGCACCACAGATACCACATTCAATAATAGGGCATGTATTGTATACACTACACATATGGAAATACCCTGCCCTACAGTAAATACTACAACAATACAGCATAGATTGCAATATAAATTATGACTGGTCTTTTTTTTTGTAGTGTCATTATCTATCTCTACTACAAGTAAAGATCTCAAGAGTAAAAAAACAAACAAAAAAATCATTCATTTATTATCCTTATTTTTCCATTAAATCTACATGTTCTCCTTTCTTTCGGTCTGTGGTGGATGTGATCTCAGTGTCAGGCAGCGTGGGAGTCTGTTATCGTCGTGCTGCAGGACAAACAGAGTGAGGACAAAACCAGTGAGAGAAACTGAAATGCAACATAACTGCACATACACACTCAGAGAAGGACCATATCAGGCAGCGGGTTTAACTGCTGACCCTCCATCAATGGAAACATATGTTGTCCAGTGGATGACAGGAAGACAACAGGAGACTGTAGGACCTAATGCCTACTGTGTATAGAAACTTGGTTTGGATTCTGACTTTTTATATTTTGTACTTCCAGCTAACGGTTGGTTGCCAATACACAGCAATTTTCTGTCCATATGTTGTGGTGCTGGGGCCAAATCAAAAATTCATTTAATTTCATGATGCAGAACAGTGGTTATGAATATCCCTTCTTTTAAAAGCAAAATATAGCATAAATCATACTATTCTATAAACAGCCATAAATAACACCATCTAATGGAACAAATGTATACACATTTTATTAAATATATATATATATATATACAAAAATGTATTGAGAAACATTGGTGTAGCATCATTGTAGTATGTCTTCATAGGAAGCTTTTGTGTAGCTTCCAACTTTTTCAGGTTTTGCCGGAGGACGGGGGGGGGGCTGTGAGAAATTATACTTATTTGAGCTGCGCTAATGTCTTACACGGTTATTGCCACATTTTGCTTCCCGGTTCCCTCAGAAGTATCGTGCACACTCACTAACACACGCAGGTATGTGTCCCAGTTGGTGTTGAGCTTGTTCAGGGACATGTAGAGAAGTTTCAGTTGACTCCTTTTTTTTAAAGAGCACATGTATAATCACAATGTATTTTATATTTATTTTTTATGTATCACATGATCACATTTCTCTTGACTACACCGCTCCGTATTGGGAGTTCTCCAGAGTTCTAGAATAATTGCATTGCATATGACCTTAGGATTCTGGTTACATATTTATAATAGAAACTAGAGCTGTCAGACGTGATTCAAATGTAATCACAATCACATGCTTTACTTAATTTCAATTAATATTTTGATTAATATATTTTTTACCTGTTCAAAATTTAACCTAAATGTTTTTTCCCAAAATGTATTTTTATAACAAGATATGCCAGCTGTATGCAAATATTTGTATTAATCCAAAAATGAATAAAAAATGAATAAAATAAAAATAAATAAACATTTGCATAAATGTAGGTTAAACTTTGAACAGGTAAAACATGTTCTAATATTAATCGCAATTAAATGAGTAAAGCGTGCAATTATTTGCGATTATATTTTAGTCACGTCTGACAGCCTTAATTTACCTGCTACTTTGATTACTGTAACTTTAAAATATAACAAAGTTGCATCGTGGACTACTTTTTGAATTTTTAAAACGGTACAATAAAGAAATTTCCATCATGATTATAATGACTGCACTATTGTTATAATGTGCAGAACAAGTACTATTGTTAATGTGTTTCATATTAAAACAAACCTTTTTTTATTGCATCTCAAATCAGGTAAATCATTTCTCTAAATAATGAAGCGTTTATTGTCTAAGCTGGACCACGGAAAAGTAAAAATGAACTTAGCTGGTCCCTCTTTGTCAACCATAAACAACCAAGCACACAAAAAATAAATTGATACGGTATAAATTGATTAATTACAAATCTACAATACTTTTTAGACCTAACACCCATTAAACAGACTACACTACAAGAGTATGTGGACACCTGAACCCACACCCACGTGTTTGAACATTGACTTTCAAATCTATGGGCAGTAATATGAAGTTGGTCCAGTGCATCAGTGAGTTCAGGTGCTTATTGATGGTACCTGGCTCAGTGCTAATTCATCCTACATTTCCAATTGGGTTCAGTCTGGGTTCTGTCAGTCAGACTAAGGAGATATTATGGTTTTAGACTTGTTTCAATTAATGCACCTAATATTAGTAATGTATTTGGCTGAACAAGCCTGTTAATTTGTCCAAGTCCAGTTTTATAACCTAAATAAAGCTGATAAAATGGTAAAAAGTAAATTCCCTGCGTCTCTATTGCACATGGTGTATTTCTGCAGTAGGCCTACACCTAATAAATTCTGTTAATCCCACATCTGGTTTGTCACAGCAGTAAGTGTGGAACCGCACAAAATATAAATGTTTTAAAAGATGCTTCTGTGTGTTATCAAAATGTATGATTTTTTTTTTGATTGATTTGATTATTTAATACGGGAGAGTTGTTTGTGCTTTGACACATTCGGCATCTGTGGTTGATGGAGCTGAGCATTAAAAACCACTTCAGAGCCCGGGCCTAAATATATTGTATATATTTTTGCATATATCTGCATACTAGCAACCACATTTCTAATTGTTTGACTTCTTATACTAAATCCTATAAATCCTTATTTGTTGACTTCACTGGCTTCAAGTTTGAAACTTCTACTCATCAGGTGTTGTAATATAGTCCTATAGTGTAATTGGGGTGTGTGTGTGTTGCCTGTACACAGAAGCCTACCAGTGGAATGTTTGGACACCACCTCATTAAATAGTTTCTTTGTTTTTATTTTCTACACTGTAGATTAATACTGAAGACATCAATTATGAAGGAACATATGTAATTATGTAGTAAACAAAATCTTTTTTAACAAAGCAGTATGGTATTCGTAGATATGAGTTGGGGCAATTTGTTCCTTAGGGTGATTGGGCGACACACCACCAAAGGGAGAAAGGAGGGAATTTAATATTTTACCAGTGTACACTACGGTAGCTGACTGTCCTGCTTCTAAATATCTTAATGCAATCAGCATCGTGGAGTAGAGAGCCTTGAGAGTTATGGGATCTTAGTTTGAAAAAAATATGTATGGTAGTCAATGGCAAGAATGCAAGTATTTTTAGATCCCGTTTGAATTGTGACACGAGGTAGGCTACATGTGTCTATATAAATGATAATTGTTCATGTCAAGAATGTTTCAGTTTGTTGTGAAACTATAAATTAATCTTTGGTTTTGTGTAAACTACAGCTTTCGTCTTGCACAACATACGTCACCAAAACAATGCTTTCTTCAGCTTGTGAATTTTGGTGCAAAAACACAATGATACTTACGCAACACGGTGTTTGTAGTCTTACTAATAACATATTTTCAGTCTTTTCACAGAATTCGACTCTGTCCCAGGCCACCCTGTTCACGCAAACCACACATAATTTTGTAGGCTAAAACTATTTGTTAATGTAACGGGTACAAAAGTAGCCACTATGTTCATCTATAAAGAAAGTAACAAAATACAAACATTTGGGACTGGCCAACAAGTAGCCCATCTGAAGACTTCAGTTTTTTGCTATGGTGCAACCAATTATGGCAAACGTAGGCTAGACACACAAAACGATTATCTCATACATTTTTTAAAGAGAATGAGATACAGATTTTATTGACATTTTTTCAAGGCAATCAGCCGATTGCCTTCAGCCATGTGGGTGTCAGGGCATAGGTCAATTTTGTGATCGAGGCAGCATGTTTTGGACCCTCGGGTGAAAAGAGGGACAGAGCTGGCTACCGACCACCATCTGGTGGTGAGTTGGGTCAAGGGGTGGGGGAAGACTCTGGAGAGACCTGGTAAGCCCAAATGGGTAGTGCGGGTGAACTTGGAACGTCTGGATGTTCAGGCACAGGCCCCTGTCCATGAGATCTTCAAAGCTTCTCTGTGAAGGTTGGGGACATTGAACCTGAGTGGGAAATGTTCAAACCTTCCATTGCTGAAGCTGTGGCAGAGAGCTGTGGTCTCAAGGTCTTAAAGCCCTCAAGGGGCGGTAACCCTCGTGGACACCAGTGGTCAGGAAAGCTGTCCGACTGAAGAAGGAGGCCTTTCGGGATATGTTGTCCAGGAAGACTCTGGAGGTGGTTGCAAGGTACTGACGTGCCCGAAGGGATCCCCCAGTCAGATCTTTCTAATGTGGCTTGGGAAAGGGAGGTTTGGGGTTCCCTGCTGGAGCTGCTGCCCCCGCGACCCGACTCCAGATTAGCGGATGAAGATGGACAGCCCACTTAAGAAATATCTGACATTTACGGTTACAATTTAACAGTAGTTAATAAGAAATAGTTATTCAGGTGCAGTGTCATCTGATGTGTGGTTATGGATCGGCTCAAATGGGCTACACATGCAAGCATGATAACTGAGTTAGAATAAAGGTATTTGAGAGAGAAATACATGTATATATACTGCAGGTGAAAGACAAATTAAACTGCGCTTTCCTGCCAAAATAACAGTGCTAAGATTCTACTGTTGCATGCCGGGATTGCGTGATGTCAACTGCTGGAACACTATATAGCTCTTGCTTCACACAACCTGTTCCTTTAAAGACCTGGTCTAGATAAAGATAAACCAGTGAAATCACTAACAAGTATTAACACTAGACTCTTGAGACAATTCTAAAAAATCACAATGCAACCTTACAGATTTGTAAAGCCATCAGACAGCTCTCAGGAAGATTTGTGAAAAATCCTAGGACCAACTTGGAATTCTCACCCATGTTAAGTGCGTTGACAGTGAGCTCTGTGAGGTTAAGATAAAGCGCATCTCTGCTGACACGGTGGAAGTGACTGTTGATAAAAGAAGAACAGACATCAGACGGTGCCCATAGGTTGCTACTAGTTTTGATGCACTTCATGGTGCAAAGATTTTCTCTACCATTGACCTCGCCAGTGGCTATCACCAGGTTGTGGTGCAAGAGAGCGACAGGCATAAAACTGCACTCCTTTACCACTTTTTTTTGCTTATACGAGTATCTGAGAATGCCTTTTGGAGTTTTCAATGGCCCTGCTACATTTCAACACCTAATGCAGTCTACCGTGAGTGACCTAGTATTCCAAATACTGTTAATATACTTGGATGATGTGCTGGTGTTCTTTCCAATGTTCCAGGATAGACTTGAGACTGACTGTTCTGAAGAGACTGAAAGAGACCAGTTTGAAAATAAAGCTTGAGAAATTTCCTCCATTTCCTCCAGCCGTAAGTTTTCTTGGGCATCAGATTTCAGAAAAGGGGATTGGAACAGGTCCAGAGAAGGGCACAGCTGTGAAACTATAGCAAGTTCCCGCTACACTCAAAGATTTGAGGTAGTTTCTTGGTTTCTGTAGCTACTACCAAAGGTTCATTGAGGGGTTTTCAAAAGGCCCTCTTCATGATCTAGTAAAATTGTGCAGGTAGGTAAAGGTAAAGCAGTTGTTTCAGTCATCATGGACATCTGAGTGTCAAGCTGCTTTTCTGCTTTTTAACAGAAAATTTACCACTGCTCTTGTGTTAGTTTACGCTGATTTTACTCTTCCTTTCCTAGTAGAGACAGATGCCAGTAGCCTAGGTCTGGGTGCAGTCCTCTATCAGCAGCCATGGGATAAGAAGTAAGTAATAGCATATGCTAGCAGGAGACTCTGCAATGCACTCAGAAATTACAGAAACTATAGCAGCATGAAACTTGAGCTACTTGCTCTTAAGTGGCTGATTTTGTGGCTATCTTTTGGGCTCAACGTTTACTGTGCTAACTGACAATAACCCCCTTTGTCACCTTGCAACGGCTAAACTGGGTGGATGTCCCAGTTGGCAATGTTTGACATTGAGGTCAGGTATTGCCCTGGACGCTGCAACACAGCTGCGGAGGCCCTCTCTAGGCATCCATTTGCAGGGGAGCCTGAGCATAACAATGATGATGTGGAGTTTGATGGTTGTGTGGCCATTTGCAATATCATCCAAAAAGGTACCGCTTTAGAGCAAGACTTTGTGTCAGCGGGAGTTAGGTGCTGTATGGCTATGCAGATTCAAGAAGATGAGACAGGTGGGGAGACTCATTTGAATGAATCTCAGGGTAACACATCTACACTCCCTGGTTATTCAAAAGAGGAGTGACGTAGGTTCCAGGAGACTGATCCTACTATTAGTGTGTTCAAAAGATTTTGGAGTAGACAAAATAAACCTACTAGCAAGAAGAGGACAGGTTTGATGAAGCAATGGCATCGTATCCAAGTGTAATGATCTGGGCCACGCCACCGATGGGCGGCTCACCTTCCCCCACCGTTACCGGGGCCTGCGTGCTTTCGCCTCAGGTTACCAGAAGTTCACTTCTCCAGTGCTATATAGAGCGGGTATATACGTTGGGGTTTGTCAGTTATTGTTTCCTGTATGGTGAGAGTTTGCGTGTCTTATTTAAATTGAAACATGGGCCTGGTTTGTTCCTGCCCTTCTTGCTCCCCGCAGTTACACTTCCGGTGTCTGGTTCCAGTCTTTTTGGGGAAGGGGTCCATCCGTTTGGCTATGAATTGCCAGGGTGTTCTGGTTGCCTGCTTTCCGGACTAAGTTTAGGAAGGGGCTGGAAGGGGCGTTTATATGCAGTCGGACAGCCATCAAGAGCCATGATCCCCCTTTTTAGATCCAATCGTGCGCATGCCTTCCACATAAAGTCAAGTCCTAGCAGGCATCGCTCTTGTACCTTAGCAATCACCATATCCACCATAGCTGACCCCCCCCCCCAATTGGAGCTTCCTCACCGGTAACAGTGACCAAGGGAACTGAGGCATCCTCTACATATGTGTTGGGGGTACCAGGCTTGGGTGTAACAGTCACAGTGGATCCTGTGTCTAGGAGGGCTTCCACTCTTTCTCCGCCAATTTCAATAGGAATTCGGCAGCTGTCTGGGAAGTGGATAAGTGAGGGGCAACCTCCCGGCCTCACAAGGTTTACTCTGGGGACACTTTAAGTGGGCGCTAGTATGGAGGAACGACGTCCCTACTGCACTGGGCCCAAGCCGTTTCCCGGAGTCGGTGGTTTCGAGATGGTGGTGGTGTCTCGTGCTGGGCAGTTCCTCCTTCGATGTCCCTTCATCCCGCAACGACAGCAGGTCAGACGTTCATCCTTGTCACCATTGTCCTGGCCATTGTTGTTGGACCTGGGCAGGGGTGGTGCCTGGTAGGTTTGGTGTCTGCTCATTCCCATGGCCTGGCCCTCTCCCCACACCTCAATCACTAAAGCCTTTTCCAGCGCTTCCTCCAGTGTCTCCGGCCTCGCCAGATGAACCTGCTGGGGGAGTGTGTCAGGTCTAAGTCCGGTGATGTAAGCTTCAGTGGCCAGGGCCAGACGTACATCATCACCGAACTGTGTGAACCCTTGTCTAGCCAAGTACCGCACTTCAGCTGCGTACACACCTAAATATTCTCCTGAACGACGTGTGCGTTCTGCAAACTGTTGTCGCCTGGCCAAAGTGCTAGGATATTGCAGTCGCCAGTGTTTTCGGGTCTTGTAATTCCTCCATTGTGAGGTTCAGCAGCACGCGCTGGGCTTCCCGTTCCAGTGACGTAGCTAGCTGTGCTGCACTTTCTACTGGAGATTAGCTCTGAAAGCTTCCCAGGGAGCCTGTCCATCATAACGTCCAACTTTAAGTCTCTCCCGTCGGGCTACAGGGTTCTCCACATGCCTTCTCCCTTGTGAGCTGCAAATGTCCAAACCTCCGTTGAGAAGTAGTGACCCTGTGCTTCTTCCTATGGGGGTTTGCACTTGAGAGTTCATGTGCGGTTTTCTCGATTCCGATTCACATGACTGGTAAGACGGCGTACGGTCATTTTGAGGTGATAAACTGCTTGGGTAAGCCCTATCCATCCAACTCACTGCACTAGCATAATCCATACTGCCCCTTTCTATTAATGGAATTAACTTTTCGGCATCCTTTTCATCAATAACTCTGTAGTTCCGTTCATTTAGTTTCTTCACTACAGTTATGGCAGGCACTGGACATTTGCAGCTGAAGCTTAAGTTGAGACCAAGACGCTGAGGGTTCGTTATTGTTGTTCAAATGAGAGACATAAGCGCCGCCATCTTGGGTAGATTGTTTACATTCTGGTCTCCTATAAGATGATGTAAGGTGCCAAAGCAGGTGGGTGTTGATGGTTGATTTTATACGAATATCTTAAATTATTATTGTAGGCAATTGGTTTTCAATTGCCAAGAGTTACACAACATTGTAGCTGGTTTTCCATGTTGAGCTAGCTTGCTGCATGGACAGCATACACTGCTGTAGGGCTTGGACTATCAACCATATGTTTAATTTATTGTAAAAAAATAAATGCATGCACTCATTCAAGGTGGGTTTATGAATACTTTCAGATGTTGGCTGCGTTCAATGGCCATGATGAGTGATCCTCAGTGACTTGTATGAAATGTAGCTGCATATTTCCCTGGGTGTTTCATAAATATTTGTGTAGGGCCCTACAAAACATACTCACTATTGGTTCTACCATAATCTTGTGCATCTGTACTGCTGAAACACAATATAAAGAAGTAAAACACTGCTTTGTTAGCCAATATGTGAGCATTGTTCAACCCACCACAGCCTATATGGGCTGTTTTTTAACCTGCTGTTCAGTTCACGGCCGTTTGCATTTATTGAACTTGTCATCACATGGTATATCAAGAAAGCACATTGACCTGTGAGATTTAGCCTGCCACGGATGCATATGACCAATACTAATTACACCCATGCACAGGAAAGGTGCACATCAGTCTGGGTCTATTAAAAATTACATAAAATATGTAATTTCTGAAAATCATCTTGTGACCCCTCCTCTGTCTTGCGACCTCCACTTTAAAACATTGTGCCAGAAGTACATTTCCCATTCATTAACTCTATTGACATTTTGTAAGATCCCTATATTAAATAGCTTTAAGCCCGGAACCAAGCCAACAGGCTACAATGATCGTGTTCATAAACAATTTGTCTCAGCTTAAACATTTTTTTTTTTACTAGACTGTGTACAGTTAACTTGCTATACAGTGAAGGTGAAGGAACTACACATCCCATACCACTGCAAATCCAGAATATGCCTATTCTCCCGAATTAGTTAAAGGTGAAAAGGTGCTTTTATTGTCACATACATTCATCCTCTGCATCTAATGCATCCCTCAAGGGAGCAGTGGGCAGCCGCTGTGCAGCGCCCGTCATTCACAATGACATGCACATGACATGGCAAATAATGCAAATTAGGCGATGACGTCATTTAGCGACCTAGCTACTTTTAGCACAGCCAATAGCTACTTTCCTTACTGAGGAGTTGGCAACACTGCTCCAGATTGGAGCCAGTGTCACTGATCAGATGGCACTGGCTAGTTAATGTATTGTGATTATACGATTATAATAGTAAACTTGCAAGCAAAAAAATGCATTGGCAGTATATTAAGATAAGTTTGTCACATTAATTATTAAAAAGGTTTTTATGGATTATGCACTACATAGTAGCGTTGAACCTGAAGTTTAAAAGGCTCCTTTTTCTCATTTACTTACGGTACCTGTACGGTACCGGTGTTACGCCTAATTCTGTGTCCTGACGGATTCAGTGACCCTTTCGAAAGGGTCTTTTTGTGTCTCGCTCCCGAAGTGTTTTAGTTCGGAAAAGGGTTACTAAAAGGTTAGCTAGCTATCGATGGTGGTTTGCTCTGCAAAAAGCTTGTGATTTTAGTGATTTCTGAATAAAAAGTGAATAGTAATCTACTTTATCTACACCAGCCTCGTCGTTTTAAGGTTAATTGATGTCTAGATATTTCAAAAAATTATTTATAGATCTATAGAACTTTTTCATGCTTTTTCTGCTTTATTTAACATACTTTATTTCGAAAGGGTCACTGAATCCGGCTGGACACAGAATTAGGCGTAACACCGCACAGGTACTGTACTAGCATTTTAGCACTTACTAGTTCTCATTACCTGCTGACCATGTACTACCATACATTGGACACTTTAAACATGAACATTATTGTAATTGTCATTCAATAGCCATACACAACAGATTATAGTCCATCCATCCATCTTTATCCGCTTATCCAGAGTCGGCTCGCAGGGGCAGCAGCTCCAGCATGGGACCCCAAACCTCCCTTTCCCGAGCCACATTGAAAAGCTCTGACTGAGGGATCCCGAGGCGTTCCCAGGCCAGTGTGGAGATATAATCTCTCCACCTAGTCCTGGGTCTTC
>JAODOY010001570.1:0-12734 GCA_025399855.1 Forbesichthys papilliferus
ATATATATGTGTATATGTATATGTGTATATATATATATATATACAATATCAAACTACATAACTAAATAACAAAATCAGACGTTACACTTAAGGAATTAGTTTGGATACAAATTAACAGTCTGGATGTTTGCAGATAGAGTCAATACGTTAAAGCAGCTATAGTTACGGTTTAAAATAAATGGAAAAATAGAATTCAGTCTAGTGAGTGACAATTCTAACAGCCAATGAAAATCTACTACCCCACTTCCTGATAGTGCTTACATGCTTACAGACGTTCAGCACGGGTCGCTTATGTGACAAATGGGAGAGGCTGAGACTTTGACCTAACCTTTACAATACAGAATTTGTACATTTCTTGCAAAGAGGTTCAAATGTCTAAGGTCAGAAAGTTCAAATTGATTTTGCAGAGATACTGTCAAATGAAGGTTTGAGCATTGAGCAATTACGATATCCTTGTTTCATTATATTCTGCCATTGACATTTTAACTTATGTGTTTCTACTTTTTATGTACATATAAAATATTGACTGGTCTCAATTGTTCCTTCAAAACAAGTAAATCAACACAATGAGAGATACAATCTCTATGAAAGCACAAGCGATATCGCTTTCCTTCTTTTCCTGAGAAGAGATACTGTTGCCTTGCAGGATGGTTAGCATAATTTGCGGAGTTCAACTTGAGTTCAGGTCAGGACAGCTGTTTGAATTACACAACACTTCACACACTTGTTATTTCCTAATAGGATGAAGCTGAATTGACCAACACTGCTGTTTAGACATGTAAACAGCAGTGTTGGTCTAAATGTTAAGAAGACACTTAGGAATATAATCTAATGCCAAAAGCTAACCAGAGACGCCATGCTTAATAATGTTGATCAGTGAAATAAAGGCCCACACATTGATAATAATAAAGGAAATTCAGCCAAACAACCAGAGATAAGTACCTCCCTAAAATGTTCTACATAAATGGAGCTAATCATTGCTCCATCTCCAAGCTATAGTGTTGGTTTACAGCTTCATCTTTGTTTGAAGACACGGCATGATGGTGGCCCTTCAACCCCCATTTTCTAGAAGCTTAGACCTGGTTGTTTGATAAGGGCTTATCCCCCAGCTGACATATTATCTTTGGACAGGCCTCTGGCTGTGCCAAAAGAACAAGCAACGCAAAGGATTAGCAAGCATGCTTGTGCTAATGCAGTCAAACTGTCAGCGAGATCAAAGCCACTCACTTCAGATTAAGACCAATTAAAGTAGGTGGCCGCCCACAAATTAAAAGATGGGGAGCTCACCTGTTAAAGGGGAAACACAGATTTGTATTTGTTCTCTTTAAAGCAACCCCCCGCCAAAAAAAAAAAAAAAAAACTAAGAAAAAAACGTTTTAATTATTTTTCCTGCTATTGCCAAGACTTCAAGAAAACATGTATTATTCCAAACCACTCATAACAAATACAATCATTTGTACCATCCTATGTTCTGTTACACTGAAATGGTGGGTCATTTAACACGGCACATTATACGATAGCTCTTTAAAGCAATTTAACATTAGAATAAAGGTGCCATTTTCGGATTCTGCTTGGGTACACACATTGTTAAAAAGCACTCATGTCCTGTAGTCTTTTAACACTTGTCAAATCCTTTATATTCCAGGCGACAGTACGTTGAGCGCATCTTATTTCCTCACTAATGTTTACAGATTTGAGGCCACACGTCTCATTATCAAATACTTTTAGCCAGCACTGGAATAAGAGGTGTTTGGAGGTCCTGCCCGGTCTGTCTCAGCGCTGAAGGGGTTAATGGACTTATTACAGTAACGCCGACGTGTCTCTGCCTGAGGAATCTGAACTGCAGCTGGTCAGACGGACCGCAGGTCATCTGAAGGCCAGCGGAGGGCTTTGCTGATCAAGGCCTCGGCTCACGACAGGGGGATGAATGATGGCCCCGGAGTAAAAGCCAAACCTATAAATTTCATCCCACGCTGACCCCGAAGCCCCTCACGAGTTTATTTAC
Source organism: Forbesichthys papilliferus (assembly GCA_025399855.1). NCBI lineage: Eukaryota > Metazoa > Chordata > Actinopteri > Percopsiformes > Amblyopsidae > Forbesichthys > Forbesichthys papilliferus. The sequence goes on from JAODOY010001570.1 coordinate 2,006, forward strand.
ATTTTCACATAGCAATCCACCATCCAACGTCAATGGCCCAGCCTCGGCACTTCAAGGAAGGACTGGGGAAACTAAGGATAGAGCTGCATGCTTCCTAAAACACACACACTGCTGGGGTGGTTTGTTTTGCTGCGACACAACCGTTGTGAGCAGTGCTGAAACGCAGACTGAAAGGATCTTTCATTAAAGTGTCTTTTCTTGTTAACTCACTTCGAAAACCGCTTTCGTCGACCCGATCCGGCAAAGCAGAGGAGCAACGTAGGGGGGAAAAAAAGTCAACACGGCTGCTGAAATAAGCCCATAAGACCATACATTACGCACGCTAATGAGCTAATGTCTGTAAAAATTACTGCAATAAGGCCTTAGCCTGATATATGTATTTTTTATATGGAACATAAATAAATGCATTCAGCAGTACACTCTGTTTTAACGTTGTAACGGGAGCGCTTCCCCATCTGAAGTGGCTGGCCAGAGTCACCCGTGTTAGGACAGTCAATGGGGAGTGGAGGGAGGAGGCGACCTGCCAGGCTCTTAACTGCCCCAGAGTACATGAGACGCCCCCTGAGGCTGGACGCATTCTATCACCCTGAGGGGATGGGAGAGATACGCATGTCCTGTCGACACCTGGAGCCTTCTCCTTTAGAGCTCCTTCCAAATTGGCCTTGTGAGACCATCCAGATTTTCACCAGCTCTAGTTTCATTGCTCGGGGGGCGAGTATCGGTCCAGAACCCCTCCAATCAAAAGCGTTTGTCGACCGGGTAGAACACAGTCGGCCAATCAGCGGTCAGTTGGTACTCCTAGCTTAGGAGTACGGTTAGAAGTCCGGTAACTTCAACTCCTACCGTACTCCTGTTGACATCTCTAGGAAACTTCTGATTGTTTAAATGTCCAACGGCATGTTGTTAAGCATTTTGATTGGGTGATTTTGTGATATTGACCATAAAAATTGCAATATCAATATTTTGATATTTTTAAACATAAGTAAAAATATCAAGTTTGTGGGAAAACGCATCAAAATATATTTCTAACATACTAAAACAACACATTTTCAACTAACAATCATATTGGACTACCTACAGAGGAATCATTCTTTCTAACCACTAATGTTCCCTCTTCCATCTCTATTATGTCATTATCTTCCTCAGCCACACATTTTACTTTTCTGTCTAAATCAAACACAACTAAGCCAAACAGCCAACTGACATCTCTCCACAAAATTAACTGAATATTGCATACTTCCTGCACCATTTTCGATGTGATATTGCGATAACGATACTGACTCAATATATTGTGCACCCAGAAGTCAAATTTGATCTTGCGAGATCAAGAATGATCTAAAAAACCTAAAAATGGCGGCTCCGTCTGAATATTCAAGGGCTTTGAGATTCTTGCAGGGTGACCATCTTAAAAGGACTCTGTTGTAAATCCTTTACACAAAACATCTAATTTCCCCTCATTGGCTTGCAACACGATAAGCAAGCCAGCCATGGAAAGCTGGTGTTCACAAAACAAAAAATGATTTTCGACAGATCTGTCAAGGCGAGGAAAAACATATAAAGTGTTGTGTATTTTGCAAGGTACGGAAAGAAATCATCGCTGCCATTTTGTGGTGTGGGAGGGACGCGCGGCCTCATTTGAAAGAAGGAACATGCTTAAGTTATTACAGCAGGAAGACAATCTGTCAGAGAGAGGCTGTTTTGGCATGGTGCGTACAGCTGCTGAGATCAGAGAGCTAGATTCTGCTTGCAATTACCGCTGAAGGACCTTGGATGCAGGCGGGCGGCCATTAATTCTGTGTCTGGCCCAGAATGCTTTGACATGTCGGAATTCTCCCTGTCCTGAGCGTCACAGCGCAGGGAGAAATGGACCACTGTGGCCAAAACCTCGCCTCCAAAGAAACCGATGCCATCATTAATGTAATTAGACTCCGTAAGTCAGCAGCATGTCATGACATACTTTGTATTATAAAAAATGGGATTAGGGGAAGAGAACAGTGAGAAGTCTGCGATTCAAGTTACTGCTGCACAGGGCAAAAGGTGAATGATGTTTAAAATGACTAGACTATGTTGTAGACTTCTGGTAAATGCTAGAAAGCATTAGATTCAGTAACAACAACAACTTGGTTATACATTTGTATCAAAGTCCTTCTAGACAAGTCTCACCACTCGCCGCCATCTTTGGAACGCCCCGAGCTGTTATTTAGGAAGACAGTATAGACAGATGGCTTACGTCGATGCAACCACACGATTGGTTAAATAGGTTAATGCTTGGCAGTTATAAAGCAGATGATTGGCTCTTTAGTATTATGTTATTATTTTGATTATTTTCCTCCAACTGATATATTTGCCATTTCAGAATGCTGCCATAGAGCTCCATTCAAATGTATACAAGTGGCATGTCTCCTTATATAGAGTATCTGCTTGTATTAACTAAGAGCAGGATGTGGTTAGGAACCTTGCTTAAGGACGACCTTTCACCTCCCTGCCCCTCCAACCCTCCCATATCCCTTATCTCACCCTTAGACATGACTTTTAAACTGTGAAACAAACAATACCATCACATTGTCACGTTACACCGAGTCCAGCATTAAACAGTCCACAGCAGTTCTCTGAGTGTAGTCAGTGTCCGTTTCAGGTGATATCATTATGCTCCATGACAATGCTCCATCAGAGTCTCGTAAACACCCATTTGCTGTTTGTTTCCATCATACCATCTTGTTTACGCTATAAAAAGCCATGCAGTCGACTGAGGAAAAGCAACATGGACACGTTGAAAATAATCAACTTCAAAAGGACGGGGATTAATCCCTATGTAGCTCCGCCCACGGATGCAGACACCTACACATGACTTTGATCAGGTCATTGGACTGCTTAACGCGATAGGACACGCTATACCCACCTTAAGCATCTTAAAGTGATGCATTAAGCATAGACTAATTGGAGTGTGGAGTCATGAATACACCTTATCAAATCAGGAAGCTTTGTAGTGGATTTATTTTTTTTACTTTATGGGTGACTGATTGCCGTGAAGTGTCAGACATCAGAATAAATAGCCTGTGAGAATCTCAAACCAAGTAAACCGAGACATAAGTGTAGAATGCAATAGTGTTTGTAAGGCATTTGTTTAAAGTTTAGCTCAATATTACTCCATTGTATTTTTACATAGAAAATAGTCGTTTTCTATGCATTTGTGTGTTTCCTATAGTGTAAATAAATGTATTCTATTACTGTTTGAAATGTTGTATATAAAACCTTTAAACTTACTCTAGCAAGACTAGACATGTTTGGCATATCACAAAGCCAGATGACCTGCCGTGACCTGTGGTAGTAAACATTTGCAACGCACCCAAATATCTGCATAGACGCTCCCGGCATACCCAAGCATCTGTGTCCGAACTGAATAACTAGCATGACTCCCGTGCAGATGGTCACAGGACGTGATCACCTCATATCGCCTGTCCCCATCAATCTGAGAGTAAATAGCTTCTTTGACACACTGGGCTTGCTTTTTGACCAGGGTAGGGCGCGGGCAGGGGGGATGCATCTCACATGACGTCGCCATTTTGAAAAACCACACCAACCACACCAAGAATAGAAAATTATATACATTTTTTTTTTTTACCAGTCACCTTGCTGTGAACTTGCGAAACATCACATCACACCACAGGTACATCCTGCCAACTTTTGACCCATTTCTGGCAGGGTATAAGTCATGAGTTAGTCTTCTTGATTTGGCCCCTTTGAAATCTTAATGTCCGACCGCCCTTCTCCATGGCCCCTTCTCCAGCGCTAAGTCAGATTTATACCTACTGTCAAAAGCAGAGATGACAGATGAATTAATCTTCCCCTTTCATGAGTTTACTTCTTGGGCATCTGGATTGCTGATCTGGGCCTAACAAGCACAGAGGTCTTGGCCAGCTGTCTCTTAAAGTTGATGTGTTCATGCTTGGAGATGAACGGCTCTGTCATAGGAATCCATTTATACGCCGGTTATAAAGACAGTGCCACCAGCACACACCGTGCTGTTGGAGGAGGTAAGCGTACGCAAGTAAGTGCAGTGCGCGGTGTGTCTGTCAGTCAGGGTTGCGCGAGAACAAAAACTCCCTAAAGTGAAAATGCATGTCTTGTTTCCTACTTAACGCTAACAATGCACTCCCTTGGACGTTCTTTGCGGTCTACTTCGGGCTTCTCTCGAATGTTTGTGCTGATCTCAGGGAGACTTCGGCCGCACTAATAATCTTCAAACTGCAGCCAAGTGAGATGAACATGTTTGAAAGGAGCCATTTAAAATAATCGCTGAAAAGACAAGACCACCAGGTTTGCTGAATTCAGGCTTGTCAATGTCACCCCCCCACTCCCCCTCCAAACCTTCTAACCCCACACCACACACACACACAACTAACTTCCACACCTCCTGTCCCCATCCCATGAATTCTGGCCAGCGCCCTCCACTGCCTCTCCAACAAAAGACGCTTTGAGGCCCGGCTCATTGTGCTTATACCATACTTTGTGAACCGCTCAAGCCGAGAACTTCTGAGGCAGCATTTAGTGGGAAGGCAATTATGTGTGGCCAGAGAGCAACCAGTGCGATCATTCCCCATGTTTTGAATGCAATATCTTTAAATGGCTACTGCGACAGTGGTGAAAGAAAAGTGTAAACATGACTAGGAAACCAAGTGACGTATGAACGGTGATACGGCCGAGCTTAAAACTGCACTCCCAAGGTAATATTCATCACCCCAAGAATCATCGTGGGGTTTTAAAACTTCAAACGCCACCTCATGAAAAAGTCACGAGGTGTCAGACATGTGTTCCCTCCCCTCCCTACACACACACACACACACCTCCACCCCAGCCCCCAATCCCAAAGGCCAGGATTGATTTTGTGTGAAGCACAGAGTGTTGGCCCCACCTTCTTCAGGGATCACCCAACTTCCCAAACCCCCACCGCCCCTCCCGCCACCCCCCCACCCTATGACTTCGACTCAGCGCTGACAATTAATACAAGCAGTCACAAAGAAAACAAAAGGCAGGCGCAGAGAGGGGGAGGGTCACAAATTATTGACCAGCCATTTTGAATTTATCGTGATTCCATATGGTGTAAACACGGCACTAATGGGGCGCACGCTGTTACAATACGTGCAGGTCAACAGGAGACTTCCAACAGGATGTTCCTCCTGTGCTGGATGAAATAATATGAACTAATAATACTGTACATATCCTGTCTTCTGAGAACGTTTTATCCATGGCGAATGTAAGCTTGTTCTGTAAGATCTTGCATGGTCTTGCTCCATCGCCACTTAATATGTAGAACACTGCTACTGTATCAGGGATACAGTAACAGTGTATATAAAAGGGATTGTTATATAAGATATATAATAAGTCTACAGAGTTTGGTAGATCAACATTTTCTGTTAAAACAGCGGCACACTGGAACACCTTGCTGAGTAGTATTAGAAACTGTAACACTTCAAGTATTTAAATCTAGTGTTAAGGGATTTTTCTATGATGTTTGTTAAATAAATCATGCCACAGTCTAATGTGGCACGTGGTGTTGTTAATCTAAGGTTGCATTTACCAAATGTTTAGATCTGCTAAGGAACAGATTGTTATTATGTCCTTATATGCAAAACCTGAGAGAATTCAAAGAAGGTGTACTTTCTTTTTCACATGACTGTATATATCATATTTATTGTGAATTGTCCCTGACCAAATATAGCTAAAGAATAAAGACAAGTTTACAGAACACTCCAGACAGAGGATCTAAGGTAACAGGCATTGTCCCGATAATGGAATAGGGCATTAAAGTGGGAGGTCACAGAAAGGCTAAAGGAGATAAAAATCATGGGGTAGCTTTACTGGTATCCTGATCCATCTGTGATCCACTTTTATTATTATTCCAATTATTACATTTCTGCAGTTCATCTCGTAACAAAGAGCAGGTTCATACGTTTAATTTAACAAAATACATGCTAAATATAACCAGTACTAGGACTAGAAAACTAGTCTCAATGTATACTCAGCTATAAAAAGGACAGCACCCAAACCATGAACACGTTAAAGAAAAGAAAATTCAAATGAACTACTAATATTTTATTGTTTTTATGTGCTGGGAACGAAGTTAATGCAGCATTATAAAGCACTCATAAAAATCTAACATGATGATTCTGTTTCCAAACATAAAGTCATGACTGACTTACAGTAAATACTTTTTTCTTAAAAACATTTCTTCCTTGTAGTTGGAAATGTGTTTGGGCCTAAACGACACATTATCCCACCCATGATGCAAAATGACCACAGATGAAAACACCAAAATTGAGAGTGAACAGTTACCAAACGTGACTCAGAAGTTCAGAACAGAGACTTTAAAAGCGGCCCTTATGTATGGTGTAAAGCTCGTATGCAGTACGTATGCAATATGACTAGATGTTCAAGTCAAGCCCTGGCATCGTGTCAACTTACCCTTCTAATGGTCGGCCCACAAAGCTGACAAGCAGTAAATCACCGGCAGTATAGAAACCCATTAGTCCAGGCCTACACAATAAAATGCGGTAATGGCCTCATAAACCCAGTAACACCACAGCAGTCTCTTATTCTGTCTATTAAGGGTTAAACAGAGCCTTGCTGAAGCAAATATGAGGAAACTATCTTTCCATTGCATGACACTGTTTATATTCAGTCTATATTAAGATGTGTTTCACTGGGAGCCATTCATTTACAGTGCTACATGATAGTTAATGTAAGCAATAAGCGGACACATTAATATACCTTGTTTATTTACGGTCAAATTATTACATTTATTAAACTTCACCTATCTTCAGGTGAAAGTCAACAGATGTATGTAATGCTACATACACACTGGATGCTAAAGCCCTTGGTAAAAAGGCAGGATTAGTTATAGCAAGCATTCTTGCTAACGTTGAGCTCAAGACAAAATCCCTTCGCAGCGCTGCCTCACACATTGAAATGCAAAGTGAAGCTAAGCATAGTACTGCGGCTTTGTTGTTGTGAGCAGTGTTTGCCACTTTTGTTCATGTTCCTCTTTACGGGGTCAGGGCTGTGTAGAAGTAGGAGGAGACATCTGGAGATAATTGGTGAATTTGACAAAAAGTGTATTATCTTACAATTAGCTTGCAATAGCTGACAATACTTAAATGTCATTAGATGGCCAAATGGTTGTGCCAAACAAGTGTGTATGTGATGTATATATTGTATGTATGTATAAATAAATAAATAAATAAATAAATAAATAAATAAACCAAATGTCCCCTCTCTAAAGATAAAGCAACTTATCAATACCATTTCAACAGGCTGGACCAGACTTCAAGTGCATCAGTCTGGGCTTGCCTGAAGACAACAAATGACAAGGCCTTCTCCATCTACTGTCACTTTCCATTTTCCAGGCAGACCACTATCTCCATTCTGGCTTCTGCCAATAATAGCTCGTCACAACAACACGACTGCTTCCTGGCACCCAAATAAAGGCGGCGGTCCACGTCTGTGCCACTCAGACGTCAATTAAGAGTCCCCTCCGTACTGACACTGGTGACTTAAAAGAAACAGTCGGGGTGGTGACAAATATGAGCAGACAGACGAGTAGGCCACGAGCTGCATTGCGGTAGCATAATGTGCTTCAGATATGGATAGAAACTGACAACACGGGCAGGTCTTGTGAAGTTTTATTTCATTTGTCACTCCAGTCAAGCCGCTTCCACTCGTCGTTTGTCTCTCTCTCTCTCTCTCTCTCTCTCTCTCTCTCTCATATACAGTATATAAATATATAAATATGTCCCACTCTCTCCCTCTATCTCCCTCTTTCTTCTCAAAGTCATAACAGCTCATTCCAACAGCCTGAAGGCATTGCTTAACTGCCATTTAAAATGAAAAGCAACTATATTCTGGTATATACTTGTTCATCAGTAAGGGAAATAGGAGTGGCCCTCTACTTGATCAAATAAAAACAAATAATCAAATGTAGGCCTAAGATCAAAGTCCTTATAGGCAAGTCTCGCCACTCGGAAGCCATGTTTTAACTTCCGCACATTTATTTAGAATGTACTTAATGGCATTAATAGGGAGAGAGCCATAACCGCTCTTTCAGTGATCATTAACAATTGCACGCATACGATCGCAAGTCAAATCTGATGAAAACATCTTAAAACATTTGCTGATTTAACCTCAAAATAAGACTTAAAAGCAGTTTATCGCCAGTTTAAAATTTCACTACGCCTGCGCAAAATTTTACGAAACCGACTTCATTAACGGCCGTTGCCAGCTAAAACAAAAACAATAATACAATGGATATGCTTTTCTAGCGTTATTAACATGCAAAATGTATTTCTATTCAGCGGATATCTTAATTACTATCTTATGTACTTATCTTTATTTTAACAATATAGGTAATAGGGCAGCTGGCAGCTGCTGTGTGCATTTGTAATATATTATCCACCTCTTCCACGCTTGTTCAAAGACAATTTGTAAATGTCGCAAAACCTCAACTGATGTTCTTCCGTCACATTTGGCGTTCCAGAATTCTCTGATAGAGCTCCATTCAAAATGTTCTAAGTGACATGTCTCCTCTATATAATGTCTCTGCCAAAATATATAGAATCTGAAGGGGTTGGCCCCGGACATACAATGACCTCTGACAGCCACACCATCTGTATTGCGACCACGTATAAGAGGAAAACAAAAGTTACATAAAAAGTAATCAGCTTCAGAAACCAAATGTGACAGCTGTCCGCTATAGGCACTGTATCAGTGAGAAGACAAATAGAGCAGTAAGTGTCCAAGCCTGTCTTTCTGAATACCTTGCACGCTCGTCTCAGGCCGACTACATGACGCTAATTCCCCATCTGAAGAGCCATTCCGGCTCATCCCTAATCCCGACTGTGAAATGTGACAAGATCATTCTTTAGTAGACTACTTAACATGGAAATAATCTGCCCATCACAGACATTCATCCCCAACCTGCACAGTGCCTCCATAACATGATACATTCATATTTTGAAGCAGGTTTAAGGGCTTCATAAATTAAATCTGGGTGTGTAAATACGCGATGCCAGGTGCTGCTTTGAACATGCATATAAATTGCTGAATGTTGATCCAATATCGACAAATACTGTACATACAAGCTGGCTCTGTGCAGGTTTTGTTAAATAGAACATAGGCCTTTTTCACGCTGCCATTTTGAATAGCGGTATTGGGTCAGGGTTCTTCCAATTAACCAGAATACCTATGGAGAATAAAGGGCCGTCTCTGATATTTTCAAGATTTTGAAAAATCAGACGTAATTCAGGCTGTAATAAATTACTGAAACTGTAGACAGCAAAACAATACGATCCAAACTGGGTCATGGATATAACCTGCTCTACAAGGATCTATATTTTAATTATTATGGTAATGTCAGCTAACTCGTAGCCACAGTAGAGCTAATTGTGAAGAGTTTGTTCATGTGTTAGATGCATTTCAATAAAGATGGAATTATCAAAGGTGTATTTGTCATTGTATTTTAATATTTATTTATTTATGTCCTTCAGCAAAGAGTCAACAAAAAACTTACCATAATGAGATGTCATACAATTAGTCAACATCCTTAAATTAAAGGTATAGTCAGCGATTGCAAACTAACAGCTTGTTGTAATGCTGGGATGGTGAGGCGAGTGCAAATGAGCGAAAAACAACACAGATGCCGGAAAAGCAACGAGCCCCACGGCTCGTCCTTTAATTGAACTGAAAAGAACTCAAACAGTGAATACAAACTCAAAATAAACAGGCGTGCACAGTCACGTAATCTAGTAAGAACAGAAAACATGACCAATAACCCACACCCTTTCCTGGTAGTTACCAGCCTATATGCCCTCACACCCACATGGCTGAAGGCAATAGATCTGATTGCACGTGTGGGTGTGAGGCGCTTGGGATGCGGACAGTCCTTACCCGGTCGTACCACACCGGCGAGACCACGCAGATGTTACACTTGTCTACATTTGCCTATATGCTTCTATTTATCACGCAGCCAGTGAAGTCCAATCTGTTGAGTCACGTTAACAGCTTATCAGAAGTTTGTTTTTATTTTTTATTAGCAATTGTTAATAGAAGAATACTGGTAAATTGTGTAGTGATACGTGCAAAGATTAATGTCCGAGTGCGTTAGACTGAAATATTGGCACTCATGGAATGCCTCTCATCCAACCAAATCCCTAGGTCTGTTGTGTTTGTGCGCGCGCATCCATACATACACACACACACAAACACACACACACACACACACATACACACACATATACATACACATATATATATACACACATATACATATATATACACACATATACATACATATACATAGATACATATACATACATAGATACATATACATACATAGATATATACATATACATACATAGATATATACATATACATACATAGATATATAGATACATATACATACATAGATATACAGATACATACATAGATATACAGATACATACATAGATATACAGATACATACATAGATATACAGATACATAGATATACATATACATACATAGATATACATATACATATACATACATAGATATATATATACAGATACATAGATATATATATACAGATACATAGATATATATATACAGATACATACATAGATATATATATACAGATACATATATATATATACATACATATATATACAGATACATACATAGATATATATATATACATATAC
>JAODOY010001571.1:0-12733 GCA_025399855.1 Forbesichthys papilliferus
AGCCTAGTGAGAACATTGGAGTGTGACCGAGCTCCAGTTTGACTACGGCACAAGTTATCAGCCTGGAACCCTTCCGTTCAAAAGTGTATAAAGGCAGGGCTAATGCACTTCATTCAGACGTCCTTACACAGGGTTGTGCAGGGGGAAAGCCTTCTTGAAGAAGGTGCATTTGTGTGTGTGTGTGTGTTTGTTGCTGTCTGTGTGAGGGGGTCTGTCTGGCTGATATACAGTAACGTGGTGGGAGTCAGACGGGGATGTGGGGCATTCAGAGGTCCCCTCACCTCTGTTGATATTTTGATACGCCTGTCGCACCAGACTAGCGACCTGTGATGTGTGGTCTTACCGTAAAGTGTAGAAGGGGGCCGGGGGGGTGGGGTTTGAGTTTACTGTTTTCTTAGCCGTGCCGTTGCCGACACACTGCCACTCTGCCTCGTGCAGCTTTATTTCATAGCGACTATTTTCCTGTCAGAGCAGAGGTACTCCATTTATAGGCACCGTTGACAACAGGTCCAGGGTGGAGAGGGCAATAGATTCAGCTATGTAAGGTGATCTGCCACACAGATAGAGGATACCTCCTATTTATGCATTTCTCACGTTACGCCGCATTCACACGAGACATCACATCCAACGCAGCTCGCTCTTCCGAAAATGAGAACGTCCCTTTTTATAGCACACGGTAGGTGGCCCCAGTGGGGAATCAAAACCCTCACCTGACCCAACGTTCCCTTTGCCCTAGCAGACACACAAACACCAGCAGGGTGCGATTTGTTATATTGCTGCGGCCGGCGGCCAGAGTGAGATTGTTGAACTTTTTCATAGAAATGTCAGCTGTTTCCGATATCGCAATAATGGCTTTTGCAACTGCCATTTGCAGTTGTGAGCTTTCATAATCTAGCGTCTAGCGGTGACATTTGCAGCAAAGCTGACGCCACGGCATGTACTGTAACGTTACAGGGAAGCTGCAGACGTCTCCTAGGTAACAACAGTGTAAAGCGCTTCATCTATGAGGTAATGTCAACTCTTAACAAAGTGCTCAGAGAACATGTCGCAGTGTGAGGGAAACTTTTCATGCCAGGGCATCCATGCGGGAGATAGATCCAAAGAGAGACGGAAAAGCATGGCTCAAAGCCACATCCCACTGTTCCCCTGTCTCTCACAGCAATGGCCGGAAAAATATTATCTCTGCTCATGTGTGACTGACATCCACAGATAAAACGATATCCTCCCTAACAAGCATTGCATCACGTGGTACGAGCTGTTGTGTGTGATATGCAAATTGCACATATCCTTAACCAGCGGCTTTTAATTTTGGCGGGATATGTACAGTAGGTCTACGTGATTCAGAATGGGTTCTATATAGACCTACGTATTTAATCAGCATGCTGTTTAGTGTGCATGCTTGCCTGTATGAACACCCATTCACACATGGCTAAATAACGACATCTATGTTATAAGGGATTAAGAATGTAGGTTAAAGACAAGGGCCGAAGTAGAATGGTGGTCACATCAAAGCCTTAAAGTGGAATGAATTCTGGCCAATATTGGCCGGGGCCTTATTATCTGTTTAATTTTTGGAGACTAAAATCTAATCAAACCATTCAGTTTAGACTAACTCTTATTCACAAATGATGTTTGAATCATTTTTGACAAACAAAACGATATGAATGGGATAACCCTTACAGCATTAACAATGCATTCATCAAAATGGCTCATTTTAGTTGAGTCACTTTCAATGGAATGAATGTGACTCAATTAATGTCCATTATAATCTGTGAAGACCACCACAGAACTCAAATAGCTTTCATTGCTTTTACCCAACATGCTGAACAGAGAAATCAAGGATATTTAAATGCAAACAAAGATAGGCGCTCGGCACGGCACTACGGTGGAGGATTCTGTGCCTGTGCACGTACGTGCACGTGCTGTTGCTCGCCTGAGCGGTGCCTCATGAGCTCTGTTGTACTGGAGCGGGGCGATTTTGAGGCACCCTGACAGGCCGCGCTCGGAGGACTAGAGGGAGTGTTTGACTTCGCTGTGTTTGAATGTGAGTCTGCCGGCCAGGGGGTTTATAAGCGTCTCATGTATTGTTTTCACGGTCAGCCATGTTTTTTGTTTACGTTTAGCATCGTGCACATGAAGCACCTTGAGGTCGACATTTTCTGAAATTTCAACTGAAAAATAACTGCCTTGCAAGTTGTCTGGAACGCAGCATATTTTCCCAGCTGCACCGGGAAGGTCTGTAGAGACCGTCAGTGTTTACTGGATGTCAATGCCACAGTACAGGTTCTCTCTCCTGGGCATTGTTAATTATTTAATTGGAGCAGAGGACGTTATGTGAATTATTAATGAGAGGATACACGGAGCAAGATTTTAGGCAGGCGGAGAAAGTATATTTTCCCGTGGAAGAATAAGAGGTTAGCGAAGGAGGGCAAGACTACTGTAGTGCCAGGCTTGTCAACTGTTCTTACAAGTACCATTTCTGAATGCTAAGTATCTTAAATATCCACAATAGGAATTATGTTAATTGATATCTTATTAGCATTAGCGCTAATTGGCTAGCAACATGTTTATAGGTACTGTCACATCTTTTCAAAATGGCTTACTTTAAATCTTTTACATACTGTATATGTAAAATATATAAAATGTGTTACAATACTGTATGTTAACAGTATGGTTTCCCCCAACAAGCATACAGTACAAAATGTTAAATTAATTAATACCCAAAGATATCAAATGTCAAATAGCAAGAGATCATGTATGTTGCAAATTTCTGGACACATGAATAACTTTTCGTCAAAATTCCAATTCATGATGAAATATTTCAAATAGGGATACACATTTCTTCTTGAAACCATACTGAGCACACATCAAGGGTACTGTAGGAGATAACATTGGTAACATCTAGAGGCTATTAGCTATTACTGGAAAAGCACTTTTGATATGGTAAGTTGTTAATGAGTCACTCTCATCTAAAGTAATGGTCCTTTTGCCAGAGTGTGATTGACAGGCAATCTGACTAATTAGTAGGCCAAAATAGGTTGCTATGCGCCAAGGTTTTATTTATTTTTCAAATAAATAGTAGGATAGATTCAAATGAGAAACTAAAACCATCTGGTAGCTATATCGTGCCACTTTACGATTTTCAGCCATTATTGTTAAGAACACACTGTTGGTCGTCTCCGGTGTTGCGGTCAGCCCAGAGCCATGTGTTGTCAGCTGTCCGACAGACTCGCCCATGGGCACGGCTGACTCTCTTCTGCCGAAAGGTCCATTCTAAACACAAATATGTACAGTAACCTTTAGCTACAAAGAAGTAAAACACACTAATGTATCACAAGTAGCCTCTCCAACTGGCGACAGCTATCACAAGCCTAGTGGTTAGTTAAACAAAAAGTGATGATAAACCGGTCAAATCTACAATCAGTAGAAGGATCTGTTATTGACTTGTATTGGTCCTCCTGATTTTGCTTTGTTTTAAATGAACAATAGTGTGAAATAGTGATATTACCGTGCATAAACTGTAGATTAGTATCAGTGAGTGGGAGCGTGATTGACGGCAGTTAGCCTAGCCTGTTGTGTATGCGTGCGTGCGTGTGTGTGTGTGTGTGCTGTACTGTAGCTACAGTCTGTGTGTATTCAGCTTTCGTGTGCATCTATGGAGGCTTGTGGCGTGCATGAGTCAGGCTGAGGTCAGCAACCTTCTGTCCCCGCTGCAGGAAGTGGTTTTTGGGAGAGCAGCGATTTCTTCCCTCTACCTGTTATGGAGACGCGTGGGAGCGCACGGCCTTACACACACAGACACACACGTGCAGACACACGCACGCACACACACACACACACAGACACACGCAGACACACTCACGCACACACACAACACAGCAATTGGTGTCCGCAGACACTGAGGGCATTCATCTGGAGGATGCTGCGGTCTAAAGCCTGTATTATTCTGTTTCCCCCTTTTTGGAAATATTTTTCTTTCACATATTTTTCACTTTTGTTTTGTTTGTCCTGTCCTACGTATATATCTTTATATATATATATATGTTACCTTCTGTTCTTTTTTTCTTTCTTTCTTTCTTTCTTTCTTTCTTTCTTTCTCTCAGTCCCTACCCAGTGCACGGGGATTGCCCCAGTTTATACTGGCCTCATCCATCACTGTCTCCCTCTACGTCGGCAGATGTGAGGAAGATGTGGTGAGACAGAATAGTACCCCCCTCTCTCTGTCTGTCTGTCTCCAGCTCAGTTCAATAGAGGCTTTATTGGCATGACAAGATCATTTCTCATATTGCCAAAGCAACAACAACAAAGAAAACAACGGATACAGTATATACATTAAACATACGTTTCTCTCTCTCTCTGTGTCTGTCTGTCTGTCTGTCTGTCTGTCTCTCTGTTTCTCTCTCTCTCTCTCTCTGTATCTCCTTGTCATTCCCTATTCCTACAGTATTCACCCCCCCCCCCCCTGCCTTCCCCTGCTGTTGATTTCACATCTCTGCGTCTCTGCTGTTTCTGGGGCGTGCGTGCTAATGTGTCAGCTCACGCATGCTAACGCGGAGGGCGGGGGGGATGCTGTCACTGCCAATCAAAGGGGGGAGGGGCTCCCAGTCTTAGCCAATCAGAGGTTTATCAAAGCCTCCACCCCCCCCCAAGTGAAAAGGGGTAAAAAAAAACAAGATAAGGGAAAATGCAGTGTCTGTTTAAGACCGTTTCCTCAGGCTTTCCCTTTCCTTGCCATGTCAACTGTGAGATTAGAGTGCATTTATCACAAAAGCTATCGTGTGATGGATATTGTTTTTTTTTGTTGTTGTTGCTTTAATAGGTAAATGCAATCATTGTTATGCGACAAATGTACCCATATAGCCTGGTTCTGGACTATTTCTCTCAGCTCAATTTATTTATCAATCGGGGTGGGTTGTTTAGATGACGTTGAAGTCAAGCCTGTTTCTAAGTGGTGGTAGATCTAGTTGAGACGATTATTTACATAGATTCTGTCCAATAGCTTCAAAATGAACGAGAGGTCTACGCCCAGTATAGGAGGCAACGACTGTTAACACTTTGCAATGGAGCGTTGCCAGACCTTATTCACAAAGTGAATGTTACGTCTGGTTACAGCAGTCTACATACTGTAGGCCTTACCACAGGTTAAACAACAGAATAACAACTACAAGGTCAGAGGCTGTAGACATTTGTCTCCAGAGAAGAGAGGAGGGGTTTTCACTGTGTTTGTGTTCGTGTGGTGTGTGGTGTGTGTGTATGTGTGTGTGGTGTGGTGGTGTGGTGGTGTGTGTATATGTGTGTGTGGTGTGGTGTGTGCGTGTGCATTGAAATGTGACCACAGAAAACAGGCTGGAGTCCGAAAACACATCACATCCGATCAGAATGACAAACATAGGGTGTCTGGGCAGAAGCCAAGGGCGTGTGCTGTATGCTTTCTGCTGGTGTAATTTTCATACATTTGTTTGTGTGTGTGTGTGTGTGTGTGTGTGTGTGGGTGGAGGACATTTAAATTGCTGAAAGGGTCTGGTTGCGATTATAATGTTTGCATGTTGAGCTGACAGAAACCAGTCAGTGCCACATTCTGCACCATAGATAAGGCAGGAATGCATATTGTCTGCGTGTGTGCGTACAAGGGTCCTCCAATCTCTCTCTCTCTCTCTCTCCCTCTCTCTCTCTCTCTCTCTCTCTCTCTCTCTCTCTCTACCACCTGGATCTCATTATCTTGCTCATT
Source organism: Forbesichthys papilliferus (assembly GCA_025399855.1). Taxonomy (NCBI): domain Eukaryota; kingdom Metazoa; phylum Chordata; class Actinopteri; order Percopsiformes; family Amblyopsidae; genus Forbesichthys; species Forbesichthys papilliferus. Next base: position 5,729 of record JAODOY010001571.1, read on the forward strand.
GCAGTTGGACGGACAATGTCAGTTTTACTGTACGCATTCATGTGTGCATGTTTGGGCTACTTATACTGTATTGGATGTGTGCTAGTTCATTTGACCGCGAGGCTTTGCTGTGTCATTGTTATAATGTGCTAACTTGCTATTTAACACAGCTGACATGAATCCAGAACTATTACGGCACAGACTCTACTAATCCCTGGCTGCAACGGGTCACAAAGAGAAAAAAAAAAGATTGCAAACGCTTGAAGAGATAATGACATTGAGGATACATTATTACATAAAGAAATAGTATATTGAAACAGACAACACTCCCTTTGAACAATTACTGTATATCCAAAACCATGAATGATGATTTTTTTGTGTGTGTTGGAAGTTATCGCAGGAATTGCAGGCACAGATTTAAAAACAAGTTTTAAGTCTTTAATTGACCCAATAAAAATACAGAAGATAGTCTTGGAACCAGGCTTGATACATTCCTGTATTCCAATTCAAGAAGGAATCAAAAGTAGACTGCGATCAAGGCGGAATTTAATACCTTTTTGTTCATTTAACTGAAACAGAAATGGTTCAAATCTACAGCGGATAAGATTTGTTTGAGGTCTTTCTCAAAAACGAAATGGTATATTTAAGAAATAACCCCAGGTAGCGGGTTTGAAAAAGAGCTTTGCCGTCAGTTGTCAGTTTCAAGTTATAATGAGCTTCAGGGAATGCACTCCATCCAAAACGTTAAGTAGCTTAATGAAATATTTTAATCTTCACCATATTACACCCTTTCCTCCAACCCGTTGGCTGTTCAGAGCCAACTCAGAGGTGGCGGCGTTCATTAAAAACTCTCATCTTTCCCTACATGAGTAATTCTAATTTAGCTATCTATTTCATGGTGTGTTCTCACATTCAAAGACATACTCTTTGATTGTGGTACGGCACCCCCCAAAGCAAAGCAGGAGTTGTATTTTTTATTTGTTCGCTGATTCAATTAGTTTATAGAATAGTAAATAATGTTTGACCACACAGTATATCATTTCAGTTATTAATTCAAACATCACATCAGATGCAGATTTAGAGCTAAAGATGTCTGAATAATAAGTGTAAACATGCACATGGTATTTTTTTACATTTACATAAGTATTTCATTGGAAACAATTACTCTGGTAAGAATTTATACAGGATTTAATATGATCTAGAATACAGTTGGCCTATACCAGTGATATACTAGCAGTTGATTCGGCCAATCAACATCGAGCTGACAGATAGGGGCGTGGCTTAGGTGTGCCAACAGCGAAAGCAACAGACGATTTGAAAACATATTCAGATCCAATCAACTGCCAAGCATTTGTGTGAAGTGCCCGCCTTTTGCAAACTGTTTCGATGGACTGCTCCCCAGATGGACTTGTGTCTAACAATCCATCTGGCATGTCAGGGTAGCAATAAGTCATAAATGTAAACCACTTATTGTAACCTAGTCATCACAGAAGGCCTGTGCTAAGACAAGGGCCGAAACCCACTAAATAGTAGCCGAGTGCTGACTGCAGTACAACAAGGCTCCAATAGGGGGCGAGCTTTAGCGTCCCCAGGGGCAGACACATCGACCACAGTGGCCGGTCACAGCGATAACACATCCCCCAGGGCCTCACAGACAGTAGCCTAAACTCTGAAGCGATCACAGTCGGGGATTCAGCAGCGCTTGACCTGCTCCACAATTTCTATGTTGCATAATGTGTGCTATGGGGGGTGCGCGGCAAAGCAAATTCTTTTAAGATACAACTTTGTGTGTGTGTGTGCTCGTGTGCGTGACCAGTTTTAAGGGCTGCCATGCCCAGTGGCTAATACCAACTAATGAATGTAAAAGGAATAACGGTTTAAAGATTTTGGGGCATATTAAAAAGCAATAATGCAGTTCAGATTATACAAATGTGCTCTGACGAGGCGTTCAGCCATCTCACATATCTTAATGCAGCCGAATCTACAATGGAATGCAGCAATGTTTAACAAAGCAGCAATCCTTAACAAAGCATTATCTTTGGACAGCCACTGTAAACACATTAAAGCAGGCTATTGCTTTAGGTAAAACAAGCATACAAAATAATGGACATATAACTTTGTGCTCATGCAGCCTCAAATGGGGCATTATTATTGCAATATTCGAGACAAATGTTTCATATGCACTTTAAAGGTGACGTCAGCGATGCAGGAGAAAGCTTGTTGATATTTGAACTCGACCAATGCCATAGGATGCTCCCTCAGAAGCTCTGCCCCCCAAATTGGCTAGGATAGTGTTGTGTGATGTGCTGTGCACCACTTTGTGTGTGTTCCCAATCACTGTGTTTGTTGTAGACACACTGGAACATGTTTTTCCCAGCGTGGGTACAGAACCGGTAGCTAGCAGAGGAGATTTTTGCTCCTTGTGGTTTGGGTTTATTTATGGTCAGTATTGTCAGTATTGTAGAAGATATAATCTGTGCCATTTTCTACATCACAACTGGGAATTCTATAGACTTCTTTCCAAGTTGCAGTTATAAAATGGGCTAATTAGAAAGCAGACACTCATTACTTTAATACATGCCTCCAAACCAGGTTATTTTACTCACAGTATGAGAAGAGCCCTTTAAAATAAATTGCATAAAATATTTATCAGGTAATCATAATCATAAGCAAAAAGTAAGATTCCCTATCTTTAAAAATATTTCTACACCTGAGGTGAACACTTAATATGAATGATTTGTGCAAATGTTCCAAATCGTTAGATTTTAACTTCCTAGATGTTTTAAACTGTCACCGTTCTTCCAGAGTCTATGTTGAACTACCTCAGAACGTTTCCATGTGTTCTCAAACGATTGCAGTGAACTCAAAGCAAGCGGAAAACTGTTTTGAAAACCTTTGCGAACGTTCCCCACCGTTTGCATATTTTAACGCACCGCTGATGCATATCCGTGTGTGCCAGTCATGAGATTAGCCGCATGTGGTGCATAGCGAGACAGTGATGCATCACACTGTCCAACTGGACGTAGCGGACCCCCTGAGACCCCCAAATAGCTCAGACAGCCTCCGTAGGCTGTGCTGCCTCACAACATAGGCCTGGCACTGCCACACATAGGGCTGTGTAATTATGGGAAATGTAATTTCAATTACAAGCTCAGCTCCTAACAATCACAAAATCAATGTTAATAGAGAAAAAACTGATATTTTGCATTTATGCGGATTTCAAGTCAACTCTTATTTTGCCTTGTATACTGAATGACACGCACATTCGACCCTCCCCATGTGAAAGTGTTAACAGACGTTCACTAGTTGAAGTTGTTTTCATTGTTGTTAGGTTCACCCTCCAGCAAGTGCCATCTGACCAGTGACATTGGCTTTTATCTGGAGTTGGTCCCTGAGCGCTGCACAGCAGCTGCCCACTGCTCCCTTGGGGATGGGTTAAGTGCACAGCTTCGTATGTGTGTGACAAAGCACCTTTACCTTCAATGAGTAATTGTGATTTCAATTTTCACAATTGACCGAAACAACTGTAATTATTTCTTCCTTCCATGGTCGAGCAACTTGGACCGGTGTGTAAATGTGTGGCTACACATTTACACACCGGTCCGTTTGTCCACATCAGTACTCCTGCTGTAGACGGACAGCTAAGGCAGGGATCTCTCATCTGTTGGGCCTTGTTGTTTCAGGACAGAGAGAGAGAGAGGAAGTTGGCAAGCGCAGAGGAATCTAGCTGATGTGTTTGCTCACGGGGGGGGGAATGTGGCTTCATCCCTTGATTGACAGCAGCGGTTTCTCCGTGAACACAGCCTGTTGCCTTTAGTGTTGTGCCTACGCGGGCGCCACGGGACGCAGGTCAACGTCGCGATCGCTCCGTCTGGGGCCTGTACCGTGAACTGTTTGGGCGCTGTTGCCACGGCGTTGTTGCCACGGCGCTGTTGCCACAGTGCCCGCCGGTTGTGAAGCAATTACACTGTCGGTGTACCGGGTCAGGTGTGAGCGATCGGCTGGGGAGGGGTCGTGGTTGGGTCAGAGGTCACGGATGGGTACAGGCAGGCTGACGTTTCATAATCTCGAATGACACCGCCCACACCGCAAGATTCTCTCATCCCCAGCGTCCGCTCGTCTCAGAAAGACGGCCTCTGGTTGCTCCAGATTGACGTGCCACTCCAAAATGGCTATTTTTCTGAAACCGCATCCATGGCATTCGATGGGGAATTGACTGTGATCAAATCTGGTTAATTTATTTTTTGAACCAGGAGCTCCAATGGTCTAAAAGCACAAAATCACCTTGCGATTGTGCTAATTCCCAGATACCCATACTCTATTTTGATGCCATGACAATCCTGTGGGTTCATCTCCAGAGAAAAGACTAGCTCAGGGAGGATTATGGGATTGGCTGGATATCCTTGTTGTTTTCTAAATTGACACTGATTTCCTTTTATAAAGCCTGTATTCGTGACATTGGACGAACATCTGTGTGTGTGTGTGTGTGGACCTATTCTAGAGCACTGCATCATATCTGTATTTGGCCTGTGTTTGCTCCCATATAGACAGCCACACACACACACACACACACACACACACACACACTAACACTTGGCACTAATTATACACAAACTCCCTCTTTCTCAGGCTTTGGGTATAGACTAGATCATACAGGCGCTTAGATTGACTGGTATGTTTATGCTAAACCTTTATTTATGCTGTCGTAAGTAGGACCATGAAGTAAGAGCTGTAGCCTCTCATTACAGTAAAACAGAGCCCTAACGGTGCATCTAAACATAGCCGAAGAATGTAGCGTTCAGCATTAACGAACCTCATTAGCGTCAGTTTTTCCATCATTTTTTTTTTCCTTCTTTTTTCTTCTATATTTGTTTTGCATTGTTTTATAAAGGGCCTCTCGGGGAAGGTGAAGTGTCTCTGTGGGATGTGTATTTTATGTTTTATTCATGAAAAGTGGCTTTTCTCAAGCTGGCGTTTGTGTCTTGTGTTAGAGCTGCATGTAACTGCTTGCTGTCACGTCTTACCGAGTGCCACTTTCAGACACTATTGTGTATAAACACTATACGGTACGTTATTAAAAAAGGAATCTAATCTAAAATAATACGTAGGATCAATGTACTTGTTGACAGATACTTGAAATTTGCATCTTCAATTTTTTTTCCAATGTTGACTCATTAAAAGTTTAAAAAAAATGTATTTAAGTATTTTAGTATTTCTGGTTTACGGTTGGTATTTAGGTCAAATACAGGATGAATTGTTTTCCTCAAAGCACCTAAGTGTGAAAGAGGTTTGAGACGTGGGTTGACTTCCTGGTTGTCGCAGGTGGAATTGTCTCATTTCATTTGAATTCCTCAAATAATTTTGAGCTTCTATGGCCATTGGCCACAAAGGGCTGATTGTTAAACCATCAATGACCTCTGATTAGCTCAAATTGCTGTTCAGTCATGTTAGCTATATTATATTAAAGGTAGAGATTAGGGATTCTGGACAAAGCCTGTTCACAGAGTCAGAGCTGTATAGAAACGCCAGATTATTATTTTTTGCACACACACATAACGAACAGCTTACAATAGCTGACTCTCTCTAATACATTTTATTTGAGGACGCGCACCTTTCAAGACACTCAAGGACATCTTACATTGTAAATCCACAATTACAAAGACACGTAATATAAAAGATTTGACTAAACAGGAGCAAACATTTAGAAGATTCAAAGTAAAGAAAAAGAGACTGTGTGGGTGTTGAGGGGATGCGGTGCATATCCAGTGAGTTGAGATTTAAGATAAGGTGAGGTCAGTAATATTGGCAGGTTAATATATAGTTATATAAAACAAAAGAACGATCCAGGGAGTTTAAAAGCAAGGCAGTCAAATGTTAGTGTAAAGCGAGCCTGAATTAACAGATTTGACTTTCAGCTTGTCCAATCCGTGTTTAACCCGTGTCCAATGTGGATGGTTGCCTCTCTGAACGGCAAAACCTAGACATCCAGGAAGTAGGCTACTGTATGTAAGTGACCTTTGACCTTTTCTGACCGGTTAAAACGGTGTAAGGAAGTAATATGTCTGAGTTGCTGCTAGCTTGCGCAATGAGGCCGATGTATGGTGATTTATCCACGTCCAGATGTGTTTCAGACTAAAGTAAAGTAAACTAACTTTAACTAACTAAACATAAACTGTCATGCGTGTAATAATGTGGCCAGCTATGCGATCATGCATGGCTAGATAGAACCAAGTGAGGAAGCGGAGGCCATGATACACCCGTCAAGCTAGCCCAGCTGAGTGAAACCCTCTCGGATTTCATTTCAAGAGCGTGATACATTTGTGTGTCTGCAACCAAGAATCCTGTTCTGAGAGCAGGAGGCGCAGCAGGAGCACTGCATAGAGAAGCAGAGGCGCGCGAGATGCCAGATGAGTTGGGGAGCACGTGTGAATCGCTTCATTAACACGCAGGAGATGAATTCATTAGCGCCCGGCAGCCGGGCCAAGCGCACCGTCCGGACGCACAGGATGGCGGGAGGTGATAATTATTAGCAGCAACAGATCTGAAGGTGTAGCTCCGTGCCATCTCGTTTCGCCTACAGATCCCTAGATTTCCCCCGTGGCGTCGGCCTGTCCCTCGGTGTGGCTGTGTGTCTGTCCGCTCTATCCTGTTCACTGCCGACTCCCTTTCATTTCCCGGCATGAACAAGCACCCCCCCTTCCCTCTGAAGTGGCTCGACGGGGATAACTCAGACCCAAGCCGGCCCCTCCAGTGCTGAGAAATTAATGCAACATGAAAGTGCCAAAACATGCAGTTCATCGAATGGCCACTTGAGCCCATTCGATGAATGGCTTGTTAGCGTAAAGTCTTTAAAGTATAGTTTAATGTATAGGATATAAGCATAGTTTAACACATAGTCTTTAAAGTATAGTTTAATGTATATTATATAAGCATAGTTTAACATATAGTCTTTAAAGTATAGTTTAATGTATAGTATATAAGCATAGTTTAACATATAGTCTTTAAAGTATAGTTTAATGTATAGTA
>JAODOY010001572.1:0-12732 GCA_025399855.1 Forbesichthys papilliferus
CTCGGGATCCCCCAGTCAGAGCTTGATGATGTTGCTCGGGAAAGGGAAGTTTGGGGTCCCTTGCTGAAGCTGCTGCCACCGCGACCCGATTCCGGATAAGCGGGAGAAGATGGATGGATGGATAGTTACGTTAATAGTTACAATGCAATATTACTTTCACATTCACTACCCTGCTTCGCCCCTCAGCTCTTTTTATAATTAAATCCTCTTTATTGGAACAACAATCAGTCAAAGTGAAAAAATTACAGCCTCTCAAACCAGATGATTGAATAGGTTGGTTCAATTAACCTACCCTAAGTTTATTTAGCTAGGACCAGAAATATTGTTATTTTAACGCATTAACTATTAGTTACTCGGATTAGTAACTGTATATATATATATACTTTATATTTCAGAGCACACCTACTGAAATGTCGAGCTGCCCCATAGCACCTGCAAAAGAAAATCTTTGGCAATGCCGATGCATTTGTGACTCTTGTCTTAAATCATCCTGATTCCTGAACTTTCTTCTTGAAGTGCAAGTGCAAGGAAAAACAAACAAATTAAATAAATGTAATTACTCAACACATTCTTAACAAATACGAAAAAAAAAAAGAAAAAGAAAAAGATCTGATTCCAGTCAGCAACACCTCCTGCTCAGCATGTTCCTCTCCTGTCATACTCATTCTTTCCTGTAGAGGGCCACTCACATTACTCTAGCACCCAAACACACTCATCACCAATTAATAATTAGATCAAAATAAAGACTCCAGACATCTAGACTCACTACAGTGAGTCTGGATGATTTGTATTCTTATAATAATAAACAATATGGAATATAAGGTTTGAGACGAAACCAGACTTTTAAAGACCAGACTTGAAAGTAGGTTTGACAAGTGCTGTCAGAAGCTTTTAAAATGAGAATGAGCAGAGGTATCTTGGTTGTTTGGATATATCTGTCTTTAACAGACTATAGGTCGTTACTGTACAAAGGTTGTGTATAGCCTTGTGCTAAAATAATATTTGGAACACAAATCTCATGTCCCTGATTATGCTTTTGATACTGTTGCTTGTAATGACCCATGTAGCTTTCGCGTGAGAGGTTCTACATGAAATGATGTTGGTAGCATTAAAGGTAGGGTTAGTCATTCAAAACATTATCGCTCTGTGGTCTTCACACATAGAAATGTATTGTGAAGCAAAACGTCTTACTACAGCTTGGTTGATATGAGTGGTGTTCACCACTTTGTTGAATGTTATATTTACAGAGCCAGGGCTGTGTAGAAGTAGTTATTTTTTCAACATGCACAGAGAAAGGTAAAATAACGGAATGCAAGGAGGTGAATTTGACAAAAAAGGATATTAGCTTACATTTAGCTTGCAATAGCTGACTTTAACAGTGGGCTGCACGGCTGTTTTTGTCTACCAATATTGGGTTCAGTAGCACTTTGAGGCTTAGTTAGATGCAACAAAAATAATTATTCTTATCACAACAGAGCTCAGCTACACAGCTGACCTTGACCAATGAAAAGTCAGGGTAAATACAACCAGGGGCAGCCAAGGTTTTGGTCTGTGAGAATTGGGAAGTGAGCGTTAGCACACCAGTTGTGAACCAGGTTGGGGAAAATTGGAGTTTAGGGTTACAAAATGGAGCTTGGTTTTGTGCAGACACATTTAGAGAGAGATTTTGCCTTCAACAAACAAGAAAATGACTCTGTCTAAAAGCGAAAACAGCATTTAGAATCGCTACATGGGGTAGCTGGTGAAAGTGTTCTAAAGTTCTTCCAGCTGCTAGGCCAGTATACTTGACTGAACTTTACAATGTCACAGCATTCACATGTTCTCTGTTCAAGAACAAAAAGCCAATAGGGAGAATCAGGGACCAGGACCATAATAACACTTTGTGGAAGAGAACCCACCTAATTGGTCATAAGACACAGTACACAGTATTGGGGGTGTATAAAGAAGTGTATTATCTCACTCTGACTCTCCAAACAAGTCCAACTCCAGCTCTGTAAGTTAAGTTTATTTCTATCTTGTATACCAAGTCCTTTTTGAAAATAAACATCAGATGGCAGTTTCTATAATAGCTCTGTAGTCCTCGTCCAATACAGCCAACCCCCAGCTGTCACTGTAAACACCCCTCCAGTCGCCGCCGGGGCTCTGTCCAGTCGAGACGCTCTGATTCCTCCCATGCAGGTGGAAAACCCACATCAAGCCCTCCTAGGAAACGAGAGCAAGAGGAGCGTTTCCAGTGTCCCGTGGCTCACAGTGGGCCAAGCCGAGTATTATCTATGGAAGCCAGCGTGCTGAGAAAAAACAAGGTCTGAATGGATCATTCTATATTCTGCTATCCCTGTTGCATCTTCATTTATCTACGGATAGCCTTTCCTTGCGCCTTGTGCCTTGGATTCATCATCTAACACAAACACCAGGTTTTTCTACCTATAATGTGACAAAAAACCTCTTCTAATCTCAACAAAGCAGTCGCCGCGTTCTCTTGGGGATTCATCTGCGCAAAATCAAAGGTTTTATGCAAATAAATGTTCTTGCGGTGCTATTTTTTTTATCCAAATAAGAGATATTCGGTTATAAGCCGGACAGCTTTGAAACGCTGTGTAAACAAGTGTCAGGGATTCGTGTTAGATGCAAACACCCATGCCATGCACCTATCACAGTGTTTACCTTTTCTCACTGACTGACATCTTCCCGCGGAGAGGTTTAGGTTTTTAATCACGTGTGTCTGTTAAGTAGTTCACCTGCCATTGTGTTTGAATCTAGAGTGACCTTAAAGAGCTTAGCTTAACATCATCTCGTGCACGCAAAGCTTCACACAGCCACCGGTGTAGACCAGATAAATTAGGTCCAGTAATGCTGAGATTCCTACATCCCGTCCCATCAATCTGCCAGGCTTGCGAGGACTAATCAATCATTTCCAAACATACATATCCGGTCTCGTCGTACACCTCTTTTTCATTCTCTCCATATTTTGTTTTGGGCTTGTAAGGAAGTACATTACTGTGCAATTTTACTAGCATGGCAGTGGAAGCATTTAAACATTAACAACAATACATCACACTATAATATGGAGCCTGTCAGTGCACATGCTGCGTTTGGCTTGTGGGAACATTGCCAGAGCCCAACTGTCTTGTGGTCTAAGGTATGTGTGCTGCCTGCCGCAGACAGACACATGGTCACTCTGCAGTATTAACGAACAGACCCCTCTTTAGAAGTATGATACTGAGTGGTCTCCTACAGTATACTATACCTACAGACTGGCCAGCCATCGCAGCAAGGCCCACTATAGCCCAATGTCTTGCAATGGTCTGTCCAGTTGTTTAAATGGATCAAACAATTGATTTATTTGAACACTAATGCAAGTCTGGTCCCAGCAGCAGCTCATACAATGTCTTAACAATACCATGTTTAAATTGTGTATCGATTGTACCCATTCTACTGTATGTATGCTCGGTACGTCAATCTGCACGTGGAACAGGTTGGTTTTCCTATATACTAGTGTAGATCGTTACAGTAAGGCCATATGTGTCCCTGCCTACAGCATATTACATTTGGGTGGCACAGTGATAAGTAGACATCATTCTTCTCTGTGATGTAAAATGCAGTGCAACGTGATTGTAGATATGAATTGTATGTATGCATGTATGCATGTAGTGTATGTTTTGGAATATTAATAATATTTAATAATAATAATAAAAATGGAGAAGCTCAGCTATCCGCGAGGAACTCGGAATGGAGCCGCTACTCCTTCGTGTCGAAAGGAGCCAGTTGAGGTGGTACGGGCATCTGGTAAGGATGCCCATTGGGCACCTCCCTTGGGAGATGTTCCAGGCACGTCCAGCTGTGAGGAGGCCTCGGGGAAGACCCAGGACTAGGTGGAGAGATTATATCTCCACAATGGCCTGGGAACGCCTTGGGATCCCCCAATCAGAGCTTTCCAATGTGGCTCGGGAAAGGGAGGTTTGGGGTCCCCTGCTGAAGCTGCTGCCGCCGCGACCCGACTCCGGATAAGCGGATGAAGATGGATGGATAAATGGAATAATAAAAATTATAATTTATTATTATTATTATACTTTTAATTTCAGGATGCCTTTAAAAACACTAAAGGACATATTATATTGTACATGGGTAAATATAAAGATCTAAAACATTGGTTAAGATATATACTGTAGTTTTGAACATTTGACTAAGGCAGGAATATACATCATACCAACAATATACAATTAAATTAAAAAGATTTGGGAAGTATATACAAACTAAAATAATAATACATGCTTATTGGGAGGGCAGGGGAGACAAGTGAGAATGGAAAAGGGGGTTAAATGCTCTAGGCAACCCTGAAGAGATGGGTCTTAGCAAAAGAGATGACTGTGGCAGCGTGTCATATGTGCAGAGAAAGGGCATGTATGTATGAATGTATGTGTGTATGTACGTATGTGTGTATGTATGCGGATGTATGTGTGTATGTGTGTATGTGTGTGTGTAGGTAAAGACGTAGTGTTTAGCTTTGAGAGAATCCCTCTCTCTTTGACTGTGACATATAGCTATGCGACATCTGAATGCGATGTGCCTGGTTGCATCTTGGTCTTCCTGATCCAAGACAGACTTCAGACAGCATTTAGGTCATACTGATGCCTTCTACAGAGGGCAAAACACAACATTTAAATTCAAATATCATTCAGAGATACTGTATTTTAGGTTGGACTATTAATTCTTGTTCATTATTAATATATTTGTTATCTTTTTTAATTCATTATCAACTAATTAAATTCTCCAATAAAAAAAAAAACAATATATCGTTTGACTCAGGGACATCTAGTAAAATGATTGACTGGCAAAACAATTAATTTACTAGTAATAGAATTACAGTAGTAATTCATTTTTATGGGACATGTGTAGTGTTTGCATCCATTTTAAAATACAAGGTGGCAATGTGTCACTGACACAAAATAAACTCTAGATATCTAAATAATACAAAAGTATATGTCAATACAAATGTAAGTGACATTATACTACTTCTAGCAACTGTACCAAAACACAGACCTCAACAAACTAGTTTTACCTACATGACGTGCATCATGAATAATGAATGAATGATGTGTCACTGCTAACCCTGTGCTAGGAGTTGGTACGGCCCTGCCAGTCTCCATCAGGCATCAGCCCATGCCCCAGTGCTCATAGACGATGCCATCAGGAGTGGACGTGGTCTAGATACCACGCAGGCCTTGCGATGCCATGCCAGATGCAGCTTTCCCACCCGTGGCACCATCTCAACCCCTTGAAATTTAACGGTTCATGTACGTCGGGGATGAACCATCTGGCCCTGCATAAATGTGTGTTTGTTGAAAGTGCTTTGGGTTTGATGAAACACGAATTGAGTAGTGACAGTCCTGTTGAGCATAATACAATAGGTTTGGTAGGTCAACCTCTCGTAGTTATTTGGGCAATATTTTCTCTTTAGCTATGGAAAGATTAGCATTCTTGTGCTGCATAACATTGATCATTTCTGTCTTCATTTTTCTGTTGAGAATAATACATGGCCGGCTGTCACAATAGTTGAAATTCCCTGTTATGAGTTTCTGTTACGCTGCATTCATTTTTACAATGTTATAATTAATGTCAATACTCCAGAGTCACGTTGTCACATTGTCCATTCATTATGTCTGCTGATCCATAAAGTGAATCCGTCTGATTGTAATCCATGAAAACATTACTATAGCCTTGGACGTCTGCTTGGAACACAATGATCTACTCAGTGAATGAGACCAAATGCATCTGATGGCATCAAGTAACATAATTTCATGTCGATGACAGAATCACATTAGGTCTCCTGATTTCATACAGTATGAATGTATGTATGTATGTATGTATGTACTCGCTCACTCAATTCACTTGGTTAATATTTGCATGCGGGTTGATTTCTGTTTTTAATTGCTTTGTGCTTTGCCTCATGTATGTGTATGCATGTATGCTTATGCATGAGGCAAAGCACAAAGCAATTACAAACAGCAATCAACCCACATGCAAATATTAACCACGTGAATGACCTCATCTGATGACTTATCCAGCTTCAGTTGGTTCAGCTGCCATGTTCACTGTGTCATGCTGACATTGTATCTGAGTAGACAGTATTGTCAATGTCCTCTTGTCAGATGACTAAGACATGGAAACTGGGTGTTCAGGCGCACACTGGGGTGTGATCTGAGCTGTAACACTACCCCAGATGGCCAGGTGTTCTGATAAAAAATGCACACACACACGCACGCACGCACGCACACAGGCACTCACTTATGTGTGGGGGAATGGAGGAGGGGAGGGCAGAGAAAGTCCACCATATCTGAAAGGGGAAAGAAACCCGAGAAGGGCATCTCCTCTGTTTTCCATTAAGGTAGTGGATATTTAATGGCCAGGATCTGGGACCAGATAAGAACAAAAAGAGACATAAATGGAAATGTGATGTCTTTTTGGCCACGTAACCTCAGGCAGGTGATTTCCCTTTAAAAGCTTGCTGGTTGCAATGCTAAGCATAGGATAGCGTCATCGGCATACAGTATAGTATGTATTACACATATCGGACATATGTACAATGGCATGTGTTCAGTGGTATAAATAAATGATGTTTATTTATAACACTGCACACAAGTTGTAATAAAACAAATGCTGTTTATGTTTAACTGAAGAAAGTTTTTTATATGTTTCATTCAATAACCCATAAGCATAAGAAAACGTCAGATACTCTTGTCTCTGGGGCGCGCTTGCTATTTACAGCCTCTCATCCTATCTAGGTTGGTGCTGTGCGGCGGCATTGCGTCCTCAACAGTTTGACCCAGGGGGGCAGGGTCTGACTCTACGACTTGAAGCAGCCGTGCCGTGTGTTGACAGGTGGTACTGCAGCCGGAGGAAACGGCTGCAGTACACACCCCATTCACAAATTGATTATTGGTTTCTCTGCTCCGCTTAAACTTTTTCAGGTGCCACACATGGTGCTTCATGATATTCTCTTGGTGCGTATGAACATATCTTTTGTCAATAGAAATAGTTTAGAGGATTATTTGTCATGACATAATAGCCATGCAACACAGTCCTTTGTTCATGCACAAGCAATCGCAGGGGTATTAGTGAAGACAAAATAGAAATGCTAAATATTAAACAAAACATATTAACAAATATAACAATACAGTCTAAAACAAATTCCTATTGTACTGTACTGTACAAGGCTTGAGGCCTGAGACTCCAGTGTCGCAGGCTGTGACATATTATTCTGTATGCACTGTGCCTGCGGCATTAGAGCCACTTTAACAATGGCGCGAATCTTAACTTAGAATCACGTTCTTCACTGTGCCTGTGTCTATTAAAGTGTAACTGCACCCTTTAATGTTTTTTGAGCTGTAAACAAAGTCATTTGATTCAACTGTGATGAGACACATCAATGTTGGTGTTAATATTGACAATCGCTTTATTATTTTATGGGTTGAAAACGGAACTACACATCATATTCAAATCACCTCAGGACCTGGCTGGTTTTCAGTGGTACACTCAGTCCTTTCATACGTCATCAAACTCAAACTTTAACGTTAATAGGGGTCCCCCTCTTAGCCCCTCCCCTTCTGCTCATTGACACAAGTTGTAGTGGATAGAGTCAGGCTCAACTGGGGTGCAGTCACCTTTTAATAGTCTCGACAGAGCCAGGCTTTACATACGTAAAGTCTGGGATACAGCCTTGGTTAACTGCATCAATAACCGCCTACTTGACAAGCAAGGTATTTTTATTGATATGCACAACGTCTACGTAACTAAATGACCAGGTCGGATGTTAAACTTAATTCTTTGGAAAACAAAACAAAAGGACTCTGGCTGTTCACAGGCCTTGTAAATCAGTCAAATCTGTAGGCTTCAGTTACTGCTTAAAAAAAATGCTTAATTTTACATTAGTAATAAAAGCAGTGCACACTTATCAATAAAACGTACATCTATCATGCACGACCAGCAGCCAGTGTATTAGCGAGCACAAAATGATATTATTATTTTATTGTAAATGCTAAATATTAAACAAATCATGCCTACAACTATAACCGTAGAGTTTAAAACACAAACTACATTTTCTGTTGTATTTTATGGTTTACTATGGCACATGCAAGAGGCTTGAGGTCAGGAACTCCAGTGTCGCAGGTTGTACCATTTGTACTGCGCATTTGAGCCACTTTATCGATGATGCAACTCTTAAATTGGCGTGCTTCACTGTGACAATGAGCAAAGACTTTGTAAGTACGAGCCGCCATTTTATTCCCTGTGTCTATCTATTACAGTAATACGTCTACGGTTTGACTGCTTTGGCTGTCAGCCACAACCATCTTGGTCCCTGGTGACCCCTCTATTGGCACCAGCTATTAGCTGAGAAGAATCCTATTCTGCATCGAACCCTTGTTTATGTTTCCTCGTCCATTTCCATTCAATTATTTCTTCCTTGACACCTCACGTATCCCATTTGCATGTTCAGTTTGCATTTGTTCAATTGTATGGCGAAAGACATGGGTTGGGTTTGAGACAACTGATTCGATATGCTAGTAGGATGTGGCGGCTGGAGGCGGGGTTCAAAGCTCCAAGGGACCTCATAATCATATGCAGCCACATTGTCAGAGGCTTTATTCGCCTTTGTGAGCCTTGATTCAGAGTTCAGAGAGGGGCCTGCGCCCGGACATGCTGTCTTCTTATTTCTGACACAAACTTTGAAAACAAAGGCAGGGACAAAGATAGAGAGTCTCCAGGGAGGGAGAAACAGGCAGAAGCCTTTGATCTGGCTAAAAGTTATCAGTTGCTGTTGTATGTACTTTATGATACGAAAGGTGGCTATTTGATCGAGACAAAGTCTTTGAACATGTGCCAGCTGGTACAAATGTATGCTATTTTTTATGATCACCCAAACGGGCAGAGCATGGGTGCATGGTTGTTTGATCAAAGTAATCCAGAGTGCTTGTCATGTCTCACCAAGCACCGCTAACTATATGTGAAAACCATCAGAGCAGCCTTCGTCCTAAGCCTACGTACGCCCGGACGTGTGTTCTTAGGTGTTTCTTGTATTACATACTGTTCTGTTCTTTCTTACCCTGTGTCTCACCCTATGTTGTGCATCTCAGAGCCAATGTATCATTTGTAACAGAACTGGTGTTGACATGATTAACTAAAA
The DNA here is from genome assembly GCA_025399855.1 of Forbesichthys papilliferus. Classification (NCBI taxonomy): domain Eukaryota; kingdom Metazoa; phylum Chordata; class Actinopteri; order Percopsiformes; family Amblyopsidae; genus Forbesichthys; species Forbesichthys papilliferus. Next base: position 9,182 of record JAODOY010001572.1, read on the forward strand.
AGATATCAATTAACCAAGTAGCGACAGGGAAGACCTTATTTTGGGGTTGTTGTTTTTATCTGGACATTAGAGAAACTTGGTTTAATTCAATAGATGTGTATTCAGAAGTCGCAGTAACCAAAACTGTCAACATAGTAGATAAGGCCCGTAAGCTATTAAGGCAAACTTAATTGTGGGCTCCACTAATTCATTTTGCCTATCATGAGATTTATCTTGCAGCTGGAATAGTTGGCGAATGTACTGTGTGTGTGTGTGTGTGTGTGTGTGTGTGTGTTATTGTGTGTTTTTGTATAATTGTGTGTTTGATTCTCAATCCCTTTACCTATATGTATGGGCAGTGTTGCATATCCTTTTCATGTGGTTTTGTACTTAGGCTGCCTAGGGGCATTAAAAAAGTAGACAATGAATCTGAAGGTAAAATATTGTTGCCATTGTTGCCATGACATTTTGAGTTGTTCACATTTGTTGATGAAGGCCTACTGTAACAAATTGATCCACGGATCAATATGGGCGTCCTGACAAAGGAGAGAGGCTTTCTTAATCAGGCATTTGTCTCTGAGGTCATATTCTATTACTATAATATTGCCCTTCCTGTTCTCTCTTGACATTCTGTCCAAATCACATCCTGTTGCCATGCTCGGGCCATTTAGATATCTGCCTTCTCTTGTATCTGACACATCCTCTCTGTGATGGCGTTGGTGGCAGGTTACCAAGGAGCAGTGTGACGCCCCTATCTGGAGTCACGTAGCTAGAGTCATGTTGGTGCATCACTGGAAGATACTGAGCCAAAACAGCAGAACTGAGCTGAAGGCACAAACTGTAAACCTAAATTGGGACATTCAGATTGAAGCAATAGCTTGTATTTATACACAGCGATTAGAAGCAGTGGTGATGCAAATGTTCAGCAGGGCTTTTACTGTCCCGTTATGACGTGGTATTATGACATAACACTGTTTTCAAGCAGGGACACATGGGGCAAATGATGTTACGCTAATGTCTGATATAATGTTATTATCAAATAATTATATCTGTGAAGAACTGCTGTCGTGACCTTGACATTACCTCCAAGTGTATTTGCAGTTTGTCGCCACACAGGTGACTGACAGGAGAGACCACAGGTGTACAGAATGCTTCCAGAGTGGCGTTTAGTGAAACCTTCTTGATATTTCTGGATTGATTCAGCAGTGTCAGTTAGATTGGCACCTTGCAGGGGCCCATGTGATGGAATTCATATGTCTACTCCATATTAAGTTTCCGTGCTGCTTATTGACCTTTTCATCAAGCAGTTTCCCTCACTGATGGGAACTGGCCCCATCACAGAATCTGTCTCAGCCTATTACCTCACTGGTCTCCACTCTGCCTGACTTGACACTAATTTGTTGAATGAGAAAGAAGGAAATGGTTTTTAAGATGTGTGCATTCGTTAGCATTAGAGTAATGCCACACAGTTACTAGCTAGCGAGCTATTCATTAAATGGGGGTGATCTCAGATGATTGTGCAATATTCATCCTGCTGTTTGTTTAAACAGCAGGATTCGCTGACAAGTAGTTTCCTTGGGGCACCTGCTGAGGCACAGCATGCCTCTTGCATGTACACGCACACGTGCACACACACACAAACACACACACACACACACAGACACACACAAAGGCACACTCTATAAAGTATACAGTATGCAATAAAAACATCAGTGCCCCAGTTTGCTGTCTCCCAGCACACCGCCCATGCTGAAACAGTGACCAGTATTATTAATATTTGACAATGGAATATAATGAATACCTATTTTTCCAATGCTGAAATGCTCCATCTTCTTGTCTGCTCACCGTTTTAGCCAACTCAGTGCAAAACTGTACTTGATTAAATCCCATTAGCACAGCACTTTGCATCAAGGACCTTGATTAAAATGCAGAGATATGATTTTAGTATCTAATCTTACTCTAAAGCTCCAACTCAATTGCCCTGAGACTAAACAGCTAATTGAATTCTATGCCATTAGATATTGGAAGCAGATTTTTCGGCTGTGCGTATCTGGCAAACATACTATAGTAGAGATTGTTTATCGGTATGATTATCTTTGTTTTCTATGAACATTTTTTTTTTTTTACAGAACACACACAATCCAAATGTATTATTGTCAATAAGCATGGTATGGCTGGATGTCAATGTTTCACTCTTAATTAAAGAGGGAGGGTGTACCGTACTGTATGTGTTTATTGAACAGAGAGCTTATAAAATATGGGTTCCTGTAACACAGACATTGGTGTGCGTATTGTCCTGCCATGTGCTTTGGATTATAATTAAAACACATTTGCTCAAAGTGCTTCCTCTCAAACAAGGGATTTCATGTTGATTGGAAACCACTAAAAGACTAATCTTGCTCAGGTAAAATGTATGCATAGGCTGCACAATGGCAATACCCTGTGTCCAAAACAAATCTGGTGCTCTCAGACTGAATAGTCAGAAAACATGATAATTATAGTCACACAACAAGAAAAGTCCAAATAGTGAAAACGTTTGACTAAATAATTCCTCTACATTAAATTGTCTTCTATTTAGTGTTGTGTGCTTTTATTTGTTAGAACGAAGAAGAACTATCTTACCACAGGGCTTGAGACTATATAGTATGTGGCCACTGGGTTGAGACATGCTGCTTTAAAAGCTGCTATCTTTTTAATTAATGTCTGCCTTAGGGGTACTGCTTATATACAAATAGATAAAAACCTGCTGTGTACCAATGGGCAGCAAATGAAAATGCAAATACTGATCAAGGTAAAACATTCACTCTGCTGTTAAAATGAAAATCAATTTCAGCCAGTCCTCTTCAAATAATAAATATGGTGATGCTATGAATTATTTATATAAATGGATCTGAATTAACCTTGTTATTTAAAAATAAAGTTATATTTAAGTATTAGCACCAAAGTTTGTTCTGTAGTAGTCTATCGGGATTTGAGTGTTGCTTTTTAAAAGCCTGCTGAAGATTTTAAGATATTTCTCGTAAATATACCATGTACCAAACAGGCTATCAAGTCCATTACAATTTCATAGGTAGATTCTTGTGTATTAAGAAACATATAGTATAATTCTACTAATATTATAAAAAAATGTAAAATAAAAGATTCTTTGAAGATATACCCTTGTGGGATGAATATTAAACCAAGCTGCGGGCATATAGTTACATTTGCCAGTGTTTCCCATTTTAAACATCTACACCCTATCAGCTAGAAGATAAAACTATGGAAGCTAGATTTGACTAAACAAATGAAAAGCATATATCTCTCTTACCACAGGCTAATAGACGAGACTTTAAATTGGTTGTGGCATGCAGAAGTGACTGAAGGAGTCCAGCTTGTTATCTCAAAAGCATTAGTACACATAATTTCAAACACATTTTATTTGCCTCTCAGCAACTGGGAAAAAGAAACACAACATGAGCAATAATCTTTTGTCTGGCGTGAATGTGAACTAATGAGATGAATCAAGAATTCGCTTACTAGCCCAAAGCAAACTGTGTGTGTGTGTGTGTGTGTGTGTGTGCGTGTGTGTGTGT
>JAODOY010001573.1:0-12732 GCA_025399855.1 Forbesichthys papilliferus
CCCCCCCCCCCCCCCCCCCCCCCCCCCCCCCCCCCCCCCCCCCCCCCCCCCCCCCCCCCCCCCCCCCCCCCCAGAGAAGGAGAGACAGAAAAAGACAGAGAGAAAGAGAGGGAGAGTCAGAAACGGACAGAGAGAGTGGGAGAGACATATACAGAAACATTATTTCCCAGTTGAAATTTCCGATTTTCTAACTCAAAGCGTTCCAGGTGCGCAACGTTAAACGGAAACAAAAAACATGGCTGACCATAAAAACTACTAAATAACATTGTCGACATTGGCTATTTTGACATCAACATATATAATAATAGTTTTTACACTATAGCATGTATTATTTAAATTCAATACATGCAAATATACTTAAATTGCCTTTTAGATTATGGTATTGTCTACATAATGCGGCTCCGCATACAAGCTATCTTGCCAACATGTGCATATTAGCACAACATGTTAGCATACAAGCTGTCTGGCCAACATGTGCATATTAACACAACATGGTAGCATACAAGCTGTCTGGCTAACATGTGCATATTAACACAACATGGTAGCATACAAGCTGTCTGGCTAACATGTGCATATTAGGACATGTTAGCATACAAGCTGTCTGGCTAACATGTGCATATTAGAACAACATGTTAGCATACAAGCTGTCTGGCTAACATGTGCATATTAGGACATGTTAGCATACAAGCTGTCTGGCTAACGTGCATATTAGAACAACATGTTAGCATACAAGCTGTCTGGCCAACATGTGCATATTAGGACACGTTAGCATACAAGCTGTCTGGCTAACATGTGCATATAGGATCTCAGCACACTCACTCTGCTGTGCTGAAGGCCAGCTGGAAGTTGTCCCTGCGCTTGGTGGGGTCCAGGGTGGAGTACTCAAAGGCATCGGGGAAGAACCTGTGCACCAGCGCGCAGAAGGCAATGCCATCGCTCCAGCTGGATGAGAAGTTTTTGATGCTGACCCCCTGTATGTGTGGCCCAACACAGATGCTATCATTAGGGGAAAGAGTCATGGAAATTACAGTTACGCAAACGGAAGTTCAAAATTGTCACATGGTTCATGGAGATGCTAAAATAGTTCCCGGAAGTGCTTGGTGGGCAGTTTGAATATATATATATACAAATAATATAACTTCATTTTTTGGTAATGAATATTCAATAAATGCACCGATTTACATTTAAAATGAAATATATATATATGATACTTTTAGTATTTAGGCTAGCTTCGGGAACTATTTTGAGGCTATTTTGAGGCTCCACGATCCGCCATTGCTGTGAAAAAACGGTCCATTGGAGTAAACGGAGATGTCGTAACACTGTTCTTTCCATGGCTCTGGGAAAAACAAGTCTGCTAGCATAGAACTACATAATAACTGCTTGTGGAGCAGTGTGTGTGTGTGTTTTATGTATAATAATGTTTTCGATTATTGGTTCTGTAGCTATTCAGCACAGATTAAACTATAATAGAATATAACTATAGGCCGGTAGCAGTGTCATGTAAATAGAACATGAAACATATTGTCCTCCTGGAATAATGTGAGCAGTGATAGGGTTTTATTTCAGAAACCTATAAAACCATCTGATTATGGTGACTCAGATCACAGAATCAGTGCAGATCAAACAGGAAACACCTCTCCCTTCAATGCCATAGGGTGCTCCCTCAGAAGATCCACGAACACACATAGGAAATGCATTGGAAATAAGATGTTGTTGTGTGCGGCCTGTAACACTATTTTCATGTTCCAATTTAGTTTGGAACATGAAAATAGCGTAGAAGTACCAGATTGTTTCTTCAGCGCACACAGAACGGTAAGATAGCGGACCGCATGGAGGTATTTGATGAGTTTGACAAAAAGTATATTATGTTACAATCGCTGACTACATCTTAACTCTACATGGAGTTTTCTATGCCAGTTCAACATACAAGTTAATGTCTGTAGAGTTCCTTGGAACACACGCAACAAGCTAACGGAGAGCAGTTTCATCATGTGAGAGTGTTGTTGACGTGGTTTACTGGCCTCAGAGGGGGTCTGGGATCAGGTGTGTGTGTGTAGTTTGCTATAAATGCAGCCCGATATAGCAGAGGGGAATGGAACAGGAATACGCAGCTACATTATTTGATAAGATAACTAAATAACTGAATAAGAGAACTGTAATTGATGCTCCTAAGATGGATGTTGTTGTCCCTGGTCTGTTCAAATGGGCACCATTAAAAATAAATTGTTTTAACTTAACGGTGTGCTCTCTTGACCAGGTTTTCCTTGAAAAAAAGTTTTTTAATCTCAAGAGACTTTCTGGTTAAATAAGGTTAAACAAAAATGTATATGCGTGGAGTTGCTGTTGCAGTAAATGCTGTGGGTGTACAAATGTATGAATAAGAGCTTATGAATAACAGCTTAGACACGGTCTGCCGAAAGTAACCCTCGGTGTGGGCATTGGTCATTGTCACAGTGCTCAATGAAACTGCGTAGTGCAGCAGGTTTTCAACGCTTAGAGCCACAATCCTCCGTATAGCTTAACATGAAGAATGTTAATATTTAAATATAGGCCTACACTGATCAGCCACAACAGTAAAACCAGTAATCTAGTTTGAATGTAGCCTGTTTCGAAAGAATTAATTTTGAAAAATCAGTAATGTGGTTAAAAAATGTATTTGTAATTTCAATTATTTTCCATGGCTTCAAGTAAATAAATATTTGAAAAAAATGACAACACACAGATAAGCAACAGCATTAAAACTGGTCACTGGTTTTACTGTTGGTGGCTGATCATTGTATAACGTGACTATGACCAGTGACCGCACCATAACCTTTGACCCCCCCCTTCCCATTCCTGTTGTTGTGGCAGGGTCTGGCAGCGATGTATAGCGCTAACCGCAAACTTGCCTGCGTAGGGTGGGCCTTCAATATGTCTTTACCTCATACGGTTCTGTTTTGGCCCGGCACCAGTCCAGGAGCATTTGCTTGACACTCTTAGTGTCGGGTGCCGCAGTGGCAGAGCACTGCACTGCTGGGGCTGCGGGAGGACTTGCCTTGCTGAGAAGAGGACACGGCTTTCACACAGAGAAGAAGCCCGTCGGACTTGTACAGATGCAATAAGACAACATACTGGGAGGACATTTACATGTACAACATTTAGCACACGACTCATATTCAGCATGCTTGTAAACGTTGTGTCCTAATAGCTAACATAGAGCAGAAAAGAGAAGTACTCTTGTATTCTGCAGTTCTCAACATCATGAGCCTCCACCCCCAGAATGGACCTTGTTCTGGAGCTTTCCACTGACGCCGTAAACCATGATAATTCTTGGCAACACTAACACGAGAAAGCATATACCGTATATACACAACCCTAAACATGGTTTAAAATGTATGCATATTCTATTAAAATATAAAAAGTAGAATCATATACTTATTTACATCTAGCCTATTTAACAGCACATCACAAGATGTTGACGTCTGACCAAGCTTGGTTGATCGTTATGAAGAGAACAACTGCTTGACAAGACAAATGCAATACAACATAAGGCAAGCTGACCATTTATAACAGGCTCTGCACAGGTGAAAAAGACAGACTCACCTGCCTGCAGTTTTGATAAATGTCGATGATGAGAATGTGTTTGTTGGCCCTAAGGAGAAGTAAAATATTACACAAATTTTAACTACTGGGCAAGACATGGACATTAATTTAGAAATAAATATTATAGCCTACATTTTCAAAATATGTTTTATGGCAAAATATGCACTTTTTAGTTATCGGCTGTGTAAATGTATCGAATACAAACAGTCATTTGCCTTAATGCACATGGTTCCTCATAAGACCAAACAATTGACAACAATTGCCATCAGTTGAACATAGGCTGCTGTACGGCGACCGATTTCAGCCGTTTCGCATTTTATTAAATGAAATGTCCCATTTTCATAGGTGCTGAAAAAGGAGGACGTTGATGGTGATCAATGGATTTTAAAGACCCAGTTCAACTACATAACAGCAATTCGGCAATAGCATGAGCTCATATAGCCAATGCGAAGGCGGTGTGGACATTGTGGTGATCAGCGTTCTCACTGTGCAACTGCGGCTGGTTCATAGATGCTCTGCCTGTAGACACACCGGTGGCCCCGCCCCTCTTCGAAGCCTGCTGTCTCAGGTCCTGTTGCCTGCTCCCGCGGTCCTTCTCTCGTTTCTCTGGTGAGACAGTTAGCCAGAGGTGCGTTCAGAACTACCTCCTCAAACAGCTTGCTTTGGTTCGCAAACGTTCGCGACGAACACAACGCAAAATTGTTAAAAATTATGTTTGCAAGCTGTCGCAAACGTTCGCAAATTCTGAACCCCCCACAGGTATAGTTATACACCAGTTGTTGCACACTAACGTTAAGACAACCAGCAGTTCCACAACTACTGAAACGTTAAGACGACCATAACTTTGCTAGCGTATTGCTTAAGTTAAGCCACACAACCTATATAGATTTCAAATACAGACAGTGAGCATGGGCAGACATTTGAAGTTCTGCACAGAGGAGTGTCACATTTATCGAAGTTAAGATGCTGTACACCTACCCCTCTTTCTCTTTAGCAGGTCCCTCAGAGCAGCTCGAATCACCCGTCTCTCCTCGAAGTCCACTGCATTGTCCAGCTGTCAGGTAAACCCCATGTTAAATAAAAAATATAATAGGAGAACATTTTATAGACAAGTGGAACAAAATCCATTCCAAAGGTACTTGAAAATAATGTATATATATATACAGTATATAGGGCATATATAGGTTTTAAATAGGAATCTTACTGGTGAATGCTTTAAAGTAAGCCCATGCAAACATAACAACAATATCCTAGCTTTCTAAATGCGTTTCAAATGTGTGGGGCAGGGCTCCTGAGCAAGCATCATATGGCATTGAAGGGAGAGGTGTTCTCGATAATGACTTACTTAATAGTCAGTTAAATGTATCTACACATCCCTGTCTCACCATCTTATTGAGAACCTCTTCATCTTCTATAGCAGCCAGATTCTGGCTGTTTAGGGACGCTGGTGTTGTGTCACACAGTGGATCTCCTGTGGCTTCCATCTGATCTGCATGAGACAAACCTCTTTGTTGGAGCAGTCTCTGTTGCAACTGTTTAACAATAGCTAATAGTTCAAACAAAATACACAATTTATCATGTAAGTATGCAAGGCCAATTTTGATGGCAACAGTACCATGGCATTGTTTCAATGGTACCAGTGAAGTTTAGAATCGATTTTAAGGAACTGCTACTTGTTTTTAAGGCATTGGAAGTAGTCTGTATTAAAAGTATACACTGTATATCTGACCTTACTTTTTACAACTCTAACATGCCTCTCAAATCATATAACCGGCTCCTTATATCCAATCCACAGTATCGGATGAAAATTAAGAGTGATCGTGCATTTTATGTTGTGGCCTCGAGACTGCAGAATACTCTCCCTCTATCTATCGGGTCATCCCCCACTACCAAGACAGTTAAGTCTTGTCTAAAGATGTATGTTTATTTATTAGCCTTTGTCTCAGTTGCTGTGCTAAATTGTCCTGTAGGTCCCATGTTTGTATTTATTATTGTATTTCACTGTTTTGATTTTATTTTATTTAATTGCATTATTTTGTACAGTAACTGTATTTTGTATAGCAAAAGTCAGCAATGACCATTTTTAAAATGTGCTTTATAAATAATGGAAATGTACTTTATATTGTCACATACACATAGCGACATTTGTTTTTCTGCATTTAACCCATCCCTCAAGGGAGCAGTGGGCAGCCGCTGTGCAGCGCCCGGGGACCAGCGGACACTGAATGGAGTGAAGCAAACAGGTTTTTTGATAGTGGGGGAAAACCGGAGCACCCGGAGGAACCCCACGCAGACATGGGGAGGACATGCAAACTCCACACAGAAAGCCTGGGACGACCGGGGTTCAAACCCCTTCTTTTTTTCTCCTCTTCCCCTCTTCTGATGGCTGAATGGTCCCCAGCTTGAGCGCACAGTGCTATCCACTGGGCCACCTGCCTAAATGTACTTGACATGGTGTACAATATATTTGACAGCTGTGTCCGACGCATATTACTATATCCAGTTAGTCGGTGGATGCAAACCATCACATCTACAGAGAAACAGCAGATTCAGCACGTCCCTTAGCTTCTTAGGATCGCAAGTGTTTGAAATGCTTAGAGAAAATATGAATATCAATAAAAAACAAGTTAAAATTAAAAGAAAAAGAAAAAGAATATATGCCTCCCTGCTATTTGGGATGCATTTGCATTAAGGATGCGTTTGTTAAGTCATCTGAATGTAAACAGAGTGTTTGAGAGCCTCTCCCTGTTATAAACCATTCCTCTGAAGCAGACCCTATATGTGTGTGTTCTGAAGTACTGCACTTACACGGTAGCTCAGAAGTTGGCTCACAGCAGTGCAGAATGCCTGAAACATGTACAAATATAGCAATGAAGCCGAACAACGCTCATCACTTAATAACTGGTGTACAGTGGTCAGACAAAGGAACAAAGTACAGTTAACGTGTACATGAAAACACTAATTCTTCACTGTGTGGAAATTGACGACGAGGATGCGTAATAGCAGTTAAAACTTACATACCTGTATCTCCCGTCTTGTGGAACAAGGCAGTCGTCTCTGTGGATGGTTTCACGTCCCCCACTAGGCGTTGTAGTGGAGTAGCGTGCGCTTGTGAGCCGTGGTCACCGTCCACTGGCCTGCCGGTCTCCCTTGTGACGCCAAGCTACTAGTGCAGGAACGTGTGTTGTAACCCAGCCCACCTATCACAGTCCACCCACACAACCCCGGTCCCTGAAGGAGATGTAGGTCTGGTGGGTGCTCATTACGCAGCCTTGAGACAGGAAAGATGATGACCTTATAAGAGACTAGATCCAGTAACAGGTCTTCTTTTCCCTGAGTTGATTTATCATATATTTTGTTGTTGCTGCTTTGTTTTGATGTGTAAATATATCATATATTTGTTATTAGGCCTTGGTGGTTTTATTTTAATATCTACTAAAACAAAAGAAAAGTGAGATACATTTTTTACTTGCACAAAAAATCTCTACATTTCAAATAACCCCCTTCCCCCAAAAAAAAGAGTTTTACACTAAACGTAGGCCTGCCGTGATTTTGTAAAGAGTACGCTGAAGACATTGTTATAGAGGAAACATAGGGTTAATAATTTGAAGTAGAAGAAAAAAAAAGAAAAAGCAGCCATGAGTGCAACACTGCCTTATTCAGGCACAAACTGTTGAGAGTGCCCTCTCACACACACACACACACACACACACACACACACACACACACACACACACACACACACACACACAGTGGAAGGCAAACCCTCTCTGTATGGAAGGACAGTGCACACTCACTCCTACACGCAGTTGATCCTCCACACAATCTATAATATATCTTCATCCAAACTGGGAATAAGGTATCCTAGAACACGGCTGGAAAACCTGCCCCACCAAATGGTGAGTGTTGGTACTACATTTGATATGGCCCTTATGGAGTAGTACTGGAATTGTGGAGTACTGGAATAATAATAATGATAATGGATTTTTTTTTATGTTTAGTTCATGGCAGTGGACTAGGGACATATTTAATTGACAAATGCGCCAGATCTTTGGAATATTCTCGTGACAAGGCTCACCGGAGATTGCTTCCATGATTTAATGAGACCTGGCTATATGCAATAACAAATACCTTCAAACGTTAATGTCAGTCAGCCTACTTCTTTTTAACAATTGTATCTATGCTATTGGTAAGATGCTGAGCTCTAACTGCACTTGTCTTTCTTGCTAGCATGCTAGCATAACCTACCAATATTGATACGCAGTATTACATTTTAAAAGTGAAATCTGCCATCTGCGGGGTTGGGGTAATTTTAGGGAGGCCGCTCAGACAAGGCAAAGAGACTACTTAATGCACATGGGGTGCCACAGTTATGGGGTGCCCTTTATTATCACATCATGAGCTACGAGTCTTGAGAGTGACGTAGCTACTGTAGGCACTAGGCAACTATCATATGCCCCCTCATGGCATGTAGGGGAACTACAGCAAAGGAAACTATAACTGTTTTTGTCGATTTTAATTATTCAAAAAACAGCATTTCATTCACCAGTGAGAACATGGCTGTGTGAGGAAATGTGTGTGTGAGGTATTCCATAAACTTAAAATGAATAATATAATAACTACACATTTCACAATTTGCCTATGTCACATTATGTGTGAGCTAACGCATGTTGTGGACACACTGGGTCTTATTGTCTTTCTTCTGCTTCCAAGTTATATAGAGATAATTTGCCTGTTTGAGAACATTCAAATACACATCACAGCATGCGGTTGCAGTGGATGATTATAATCTTAAATCAACATGTAGCTAGACAAACATTGTAACCCATGTTATAAATGCTCTGCCCCACACACTGGAACGGCATAGTCGAAGGTATCACAATACATGTTTAATTATCATACTGTTTTGATACAGGCTGTATATATATATACACACACTGTATGTATTTTATTATTTTTTTGTCTGTGTTAATAAACCATATTGGCACCGTGAATGTAAAACTCATAATTTATCAAAATAAGGCAACAGACAATCACGTCATTCTTGGGCCGATGTATTTGTATTTGTTGCCAGCCATCCATGACTGAAATATACAATAATAAAACAAAGATGTACATCCAACCAACTCTGCAAACAACCAAGAACAGTATTTGCACAGTAGCTACTTTGAATGCATCATCTATAAACTGGTCAGTGCAATATGCTATTCGCCCATTCACCAAACATAATCCCCCATGAAACTAAACCACCCTATAACCGACCGCTGATAAATGAAACAATTTAGTAATATGTTAGAAATGCTGATCCGTCAGCAATCAGTGAGTCAAACGCTCTGATCGCATCTTGATTTTTCCCTGCCGCTATACAAGTAGATTTAGATTTTAGCTAGCTTTCGTTGAAATTCTCCAATCCTACCTACAGCAGCTTCGAGTAGCAGGTGAGGGTTGGGCAGTATTCTTGCTCAAGGATGCTCACAGGTCTGGGATGGAACCTGTGTCCTACTGTGGGTTTAATCCTTTATACAAGCTGACCCTGCCCCCAAAAGCAAACTACAGTAAGTTACTGAAAGATATGAGTTTCAAAGTCAACAAAGTGACTATTTAGCCATTATGATTGCTGTTATACGCGTATATATATTTGAAGTCAGTTAATTCGTTTATCTACAATTGAGCTAACCTGCATTGCTTACCTAACTTAGTATGTCAGCTGAATCCCTTCAAGTGGATATTATTATTATTATTATTATTATTATTAATAATAATATAAATAATAATCATTGATAAAGTGACTCAACAAACCTGAATTTATAGTATTTGTAGAGGTATTCCAGGATGTCAAGACAACATACAGTACAATCTTGTTATATATTGTACAAAAGAATAATAAATAAAATACAAAATGTAATTAACCACAACTTTTTATCAGCAGAATGTGTCTACTGATCGAGGGCTCATATTGGTATTCATTATTAATATTCCCCAATAAGAGAATTTACATTTCCATTACTTCCCAATGAGGGACAAAGGATGTTGGGGCTGTCTTACCAACATACTGCAAATTACATTACATAGGTTTGGCAAGTGTTAGTACAGAATGCAGCTTTACCTACTGAGCATTTGTCTTGTGATAACGGTAATGTTAAGATTGAACAGGTCTTCCCAACATCACTACGGTATATCATTATTATCCAACTATTAGGCCGTGAAGGACAACGTTTTGTCTTATATTTGACACAAGGAGCGATTAGTGGCATTCAGGGTCAGATAGTTTGCCCAGGCCTGGCAAGCCCTTGTCAGGAGAACATTCTCCATGATCCCGTTCAGAGCTGGCATGAGACACAGGCAGCTTAGTGTACACAGCAATGGTTCCCACAGATTTACAGTATACATACACAGTATTATGTAGTTATTACAGCCATTCAAAATCAAGATAGATTACACGTTGTTTCTTACAAACACTTAAAGGTTATAAATTAGCAAAGGATAGTTAAAATACATAATACATATTCTGATAAAAATTAATACTGCCCAGCAGAAAATTGAATTTAAAATTAGTAAAAATAAAACCATTTTTTTTTTGTTTTTAGAAATGTGACCCATCCGATAAACCAGGTTGGAAGACTCTCCTCTTTATAGTGAGGACAAACTGACATTTGAGTGAGACTCCTTAGAGAATAGGTCAGCCTAATATCAGAGCGTACTATTGTAAAACAGGAGGTTAATTCGACTAATTCTAAGGAGACTGACTTTTCCAGGCCATGTTCCGTCAGAAACAAATCTAGGTCTCATATATAAAAGTCCGCCAGAGTTCATAGGGCCAGGACAAATTGTTTCGTGGTCTTCCTCTCCGCGTTTCAGTAGATGAAAAACATATTTCAAATGCCTACATGTTTACACAAGTAAACAGTAGCTAGACAAAACCTAAACATTAAGCTAAATTAAATGCAGCATTTAATTTATACCATCAGCCATCCATCACACACACACACATGCACTCACTCATGCACACACACACACACACACACACACACACACACACAAAGCTGCCAATTACCTAGTCCCTCCCACCCAAACCCCCCACACTTGCAGGACCAGGTTCAAAGATACAGTAGCTATAGTAATAGTACCATCTGGGTTTTTGTGCACATTACCACTGTTGGTATTGGAGTACTCTCTGTCCCTGGCCTGGGTACCAGCGTTGTTAGCATTCATCTACTCTGTCCTGGTCTGTAGCCCGCTAGCTGCTAGCTAGCATTCATCTGCTCTATCCTGGCCTGTAGCCTGCTAGCTGCTAGCTAGCATTCATCTGCTCTGTCCTGGTCTGTAGCCCGCTAGCTGCTAGCTAGCATTCATCTGCTCTGTCCTGGTCTGTAGCCTGCTAGCTGCTAGCTAGCATTCATCTGCTCTATCCTGGTCTGTAGCCCGCTAGCTGCTAGCTAGCATTCAACTACTCTATCCTGGTCTGTAGCCCTCTAGCTGCTAGCTAGCATTCATCTACTCTGTCTTGGTCTGTAGCCCGCTAGCTGCCTGTCGCTAGCAGAGAGAGAGAGAGAGAGAGAGAGAGAGAGAGAGCATGAGACGCTAACAAGGCTGGTGTCCAGGGCCAGGCTACCGCTGGCCTACGCCTCACAGCCAAACTAGCACCCCCCTGCCCCTCCCAGCCAGGCGTCAGCGCCCTGTGTGGAGAACGTGTGGTCACAGTGGAGACGTATGAACGAGTGCGGGCAATGCAACAGTTCAGTGTGCTCGTTGTGCACTAATAGGTCATGGCTGAGGGAGAGTTCCTGGGTCCTAAAGGCAACCATTTTCCTGGTTGGTCCATGTACAAACTCCACGGGAAAACTAATAAATACGTTGGCACAGTGGGCAAGTTATATATATATATATATATAAAAATAAAAATAAAATAAAATAAATAAAAACTCTGACCTGTAAAAGCTCAGTTGTGTCTTCAGTCGGGGTCAAAGGTCAAATGCCTTGCGTGTCCGCGATGTCTGTCCCAGGCCCCACCGCAGACAGAGAGCAGCGGCTAACAACAAGCAGAGGATCCATAATTCTCTCTCCTACGCGACAGTGGCTTCTTCCACGTCTGCGTTTGGGCGTGTTGGGGTGATCTTGGAGGGGAGTGGGCGGGTCACGGGGTGGCACTCGAGCGTAAACGCGGGGTGTGCTTTTGAATACAAAATATACGTATGTTTTGTGATAAGGGGCTGGTTCGATTTTTACGCTATGAAAAAATAAAGTGATTTTCGGGTAGACAGGAGGTCAGGGGGCGGGGGGGTAGAGGGGGTACTGGTGTTGTAGGGGTCTGCAAACCACTGTCACATGACACCGTGATGCCCCACCCCCACATCTCAGTCTGATTTGCCACGTGACTCGCCCTCCAGACGACCCCGCCGTTGCTCCACCGGCCCCACCCCCACGTGGCGCGCCAGCCAATCGGCGTGCTGGTAGACGAGCACGCCGGACAGCGTGAGTGCGGCGCCGGCGCAGCTGAGCGGCGTCAGCTCGCCGCCGAACAGCAGCTGCGACAGCAGCAGGTTGCCGGCGACGCTCAGGTTGCCCAGGATGTGCAGCGTGACGGCGGACGTCAGCGAGATGACGCAGCAGCCGGCCAGGTTGTACGCCACGGAGCCCAGGCAGCTGAGCAGCACCAGCATCCACAGACGGCCGTCGTGGTGCCCGGCCACGGAGCCCAGCAGGGCCATGTTCTCCAGGGACAGAGCCGCCACCGCAAGGATGCAGAAGCTTGGCACGGACATCAGGTAGAGCAGGAACACGGAGCTGATCTTCTCCTCCTGCAGCAGGAGGCCTGTGTGTGTGTTTGTGTGTGTGTGCGTGCGTGTGTGTGGAGGGATGGGGGGGAGAGAGACATCATTATATAGAGGAGACAGACCCCTTAGAGAGTCCTCAATAGAACTCTATGGGAGAAGTATCATAGACATTATATATAGGAGACATACCGCTTAGAGAGTCCTCAATAGAACTCTATGGGAGAAGTATCAGATACATTATATAGAGGAGACAGACCCCTTAGAGAGTCCTCAATAGAACTCTATGGGAGAAGTATCAGAGACATTATATAGAGGAGACAGACCTCTTAGAGAGTCCTCAATAGAACTCTATGGGAGAAGTACCAGAGACATT
>JAODOY010001574.1:0-12731 GCA_025399855.1 Forbesichthys papilliferus
ATGGTTATGATGAATGGTTATAGTTGGCTAAATAGCATATAGTCAGACAGGGTTGCTGTTTTACTGTAGGCTCTGGGTGCACATTTTGTACAATAAAAAACATTACATTTAGCCACATCGGGTCCAGTAAGATCTAACAAAGTAACCTTTTTGAATTAATTATTATTATGTCTTGACTTCATTGAAATTACAGTGTGTTTTTTGTGGTTCTTCATGAAATTGTAGCCTAACTGCATCCCAGCTCTGAACCTGATTCCACCCACTACAACTTTTGAAAAATCCCTCAAGGGGCCGAGAGAGGGACTCTCATTAACATTAACGTTAACATTTGAATTGTATGATGCTTGAGCGGAGTGTATCCAGAGACATTATATAGAATAGGGCCTACTGCTGAAAACCAGCCAGGTCGTAGGGTTTTTAACGGATATGACATAAATCAGTTTTCAGCCCATACAATGCAGATTTGTATAAAAACGGGAACGGGAATCACAGATCAATAATATTATTTCGTTAACAGGGTAAAAAAACATTTTAGGGTGCAGATACAAATGTGCATTCACACCTTGATGGATATAGCGGACTCATATTTGCTGCATAGTTTTCATTTGTGCTTTAGTATCAGCCTCTGCCGTCCATTGTCACATAAGCAACTCTGTAAACTCGACAGCGCTGAGAAGAACATTTTAATTGGCTGTTAGCGTTGTCACTCACGAGGTCTGTATCTAATTCCGATATGACGTTAGTGCAGTAGGCTGCTCTGTTTACTAATCTTATTAGTTATTTTTTAAGCACTACCAGTATTATCTTAACAGAACAGTACTGCCTGAAACCAGCCATTGTCTGTTGGTAAATTTCTCAACAAATTCCTTTGTATAAGTTTAACGTCTGACGTTGTCATTGAGTTAGGCTAGTTGGTTGTTGTGCATGTCAATCAAAATAACTTTCCTGCTATGAAGGATGTATTTTGTTATCATCAAAAGCCTACTGATACAAAATTACAATATGTAATACATTTTATAATACTATTTTCAAAATGTTATATACATAAACAACATTCTCTCATCATAATCCAAACATTACTCATTTTATTGATGAATTGACATCACTCATAAAATCACTTGAAATTTCTGAACTTGTATGAACATTATATTTCTGCAACCCTGGGACAAATGATACTTTATTTAATTATTGTGATTTTTCTATTATTTTTATATACTGTTTACTTTAAAACGATGAAAACAGTTGTTGCAACACCAGTTAGTTAAGTCCAATAGTTTCAAAATAAACCACAGGTCTACACCCAGTAGACCTTACTTCTCAATTGAGCATGGCTGGTTAGTGAATATATGGTTCTAGAGGACCGTTTCCACCCCTCCTTATTTTATAGTAAGATCCCAGGATTAGGATGGGGAACTTTATGGTAGGGCACAATAATCTGTCTGTGTTTAAAAGACAGACATTTTTACTGATTCCCTTGATGCCTCAGATAAAGGTCAGGGCTAAATCAAATATCTACATACAAAGCAGTCTTGTTTAAGGCTTGGTCTATCAACCTGTCACATTTGTGTCTTGTTGGATTGCATACCAAACATGCCACAAGTTAGCAGCTGGGTTTTCAGCCTTTTGCCCAATAAGGCTTTACTTCCTGCTCTGAGAGCTCGGAGACCAATGACTACAAATAGCCCGGCTTCCTTGTTTCACACTGCTCTGTCGTTTTGGAGTTACAAATCATACATGGGACAATCATTTTCCACCTCAAAACAAGAACAGAAGAAAAGCATAGTTTTCTTTGTTAATAGACACAGGGAATCAAGAACTGATTAATCAAATGTAATTCAGAACAAAAGAATGTAGCAAGATTACAATCTGACAACTGAGACCTTTGTCATTTATGGATTTCTGCACACCAGTAATGCCTTTCCCAGAGGATGAACTTCTGTGCGCCGTGTGTTGTGACATCTTTCAAGACCCGGTTCTGCTAGCGTGTTGCCACAGTTTCTGCAGGAGCTGTCTGAGGAAGACCTGGGACGCTTTTAGCTTGCGTGAGTGCCCTTTATGCAGGAAAAAAGCTTCCAAATCCATTCCTCCCACCAACCTGGCTCTAAAAAATCTCTGTGAGGCTGTCCTACAGTCTAGGAGAAAGAGCTCTACACATGCGAACGATGTCCACAATTGTAATCTTCACGCAGAGAGATTTAAGCTCTTCTGTCTCGTTGACAAACAGCCCATTTGTGTGGTGTGCCAATCTTCTAAAATTCACAAGAACCACGAATGCTCCCCTATTGACGAAGCAGTCCTGGACTGCAAGGTAAGGGAGATTGAAATGTGGTTATGCTATAGGTATTAAAACTTTCTAGATTTTGATCTTGCAAGTGTTGGTTTTAAGGCATGTTATTCAAGTCTATCCTACATCTAACTATGAAAATATTGTAAAGTGTTTATTGCACATTGCATGTTGCCTGTTAGTATTCCTTTCCAAAGATTCTCATCCAACAATCTCTGACTTTTAGGATGTGCTCATGTCAACTTTAAAGATCCTGCAAAATAAACTGGACAACCTTGGAAGACTTCAGACAAACTCTACAGACATTCTTAATCATATTAAGGTAAATTAAATGTAATATATTTAACCTTTTATTGCAAATATGTAATATAATCAAGTACATATTGTGCCATAGGCACAGGCCTGGGAAACAAAGCAACTGATCAAGGAACAATTTGATGAACTTCACCAAGTTCTCCATTGTGTGGAATCAGACACATTAGCGGCCTTGAGCAAGGAGGAAGAAGAAAAGATTTCTGGAATACAAACTAAAGTGACTGAGATTTCATCTGAAATGCTGTCCCTAAGAGAGAACATTGTTGCTCTAGAAGAAGAGATCAAAGCAGATGACATGGTGTTGTTGCAGGTCTGTATCGCAATCTCAAGTTTACATAAAGGGGACCCTGTCGTAACATTGTACATTTTCTGGTTGTGTTGTTTAAATGGACTTTCAAACGTAGCAGTAACATCTAAAACAAGAGTACAGATTTGCCCATGGGTGTGACATCATATTTCTAACTATTACCAGTCCCACAGTATCTGATGCATCTTCTTCCTCCAACTTCCAGTCTAATGCCCAATCAAGTTAGTGCATGTTTAAAAGATGAAACACCAACTGAAACAAAATGTTGAAGGGAGAAAATCCCCAAAAATGTATTGAATTGCTCATCATACAAACTCCCTAACACAATCCCTTTATTTTCTATAGAACTTCCACTCCATGCAGGAGAGGTATGTTGTAGTACGTGAAGTATTAGTTGTTTATGTGTTCTTCCTTTGCGTGCTTGATGCACATTTTTAATGTCAGATTATGGCTTTTAATGCAGAAGCAACAACCTTGAACTGGGTCCCAAACACATGACTGGTGCCCTGATTGATGTGGCAAAGCATCTGTCTAACCTCAAGTACAGAATCTCAGATCAAATGCAAAGCTATATTCAGTACAGTAAGTACAATTGGGCCTATAGTGTGTTGTTATTTTCCCCTATAGTAAGTGCATGTGCATATAATTATATAAGCCAAACTTTGGTTCATAGTATAGGCTACTATTAATACTAATATTGGTAAACTATGTAGGCTACAAACAAAAGTGTCCAAGATGAATTATGAATAGTGTAACAATAGCCCTAACCTTGTCCTTTGTGTGAACCAAATACCATTCTGATTGCTTGCCTCCCTGTTAGATCCTGTGACATTAGACCCAAACACAGCCCACCCCTGCCTCATCCTGTCTAAGGACCTCACTTCCCTCCACTATTCAAGCCAGCTCCGCAGTTCCCCTGACAACCCGGAGCGCTTCCACGTGAGTGCCGAAGTGGTGGGTATGAAGGCCCTTGGCTCAGGAAGTCACCGCTGGATAGTGGAGACGGGAAACAACCAGGACTGGATACTGGGCGTGACTTCTGTGTCCGTTCCAAGGAATGCAGAAATATCCGCACGGCCCGACAATGGGTTCTGGACCTTGCGTTTCCTGGACGGAGAGCTCACGGCAATGACCTCTCTGCCAAACCCGCTGGTAACAAACAGAAAACCGGACCAAATCCAAGTACACTTGGATTACGACAAAGGGACATTATCATTTTTTGATACGGCTGATGATACACTCCTTTACATGTTTGAACACAATTTCACAGAGATGCTACTTCCATATTTTTATACACACAGTGACAATCCTTTGAGAATCCTGCCAGAGAATGTGTGTGTCACAGTGTTACGAAGATAAGAAAGTCATTCTTGAATTATGAGAGAACATGTTTTTATTTTATGTTGATGTTTGGATACATAAGATTTAGGTAGTTGAAAACATCCATTTTATTCTCATTTATTAAGATATTATACATATTGTAATAAACATACAGACAATAAATTAAAATATCAATCTATCACACAGGCAAACACACATAACTATACAGTATGTACCTTTGTCATCGTCATAGATTTCATAGATTGATGGATATCATTTATATAGCATGGCAGAGCAGCAGCTGAATGCAGCAAATAACTCAATATAGTAAATATATATTTTTTAATTGGATTTTGTGAAATATTATATGTTAAATACATATGATTTGAAGTTTATTTGAAATGGTAATCGTTCTGATTATGTTTGTTTGAATGAAATTTGATTTTAATTATGATAACCTGTTTCTTTGTCAAATCTGCCCAATCAATATGTAAATATTCAAAATAACATTTATGTATGTTTAACAAATGGATAAATCACAAAACAAATAAACTGTTTTATTTATATTCATTTATATGTATTTAATAAAGTGTATTTGCACTTTAAATTGAGGTTGCATTGTTTTAGCTATAAACTACATTTAAAAAAGACTGCAATGCACTGTGATGAGACACAAAATTGCTGGTGTTAGTATTGACAAAAATGTCATTAATATAAAAATCAAAATTTGATGGTCTAATAAAGATATCTGTTAGAAATCGCCCTTGCTGGACCTGACTGGTTTCCAACCTTATTTATATAACCATGTTTCCAACAGTACTCCTATTCCAGTAATGCATCATCAAATTCAAATGTTAACGTTAATGTTAATGGCGCCCCCTCCCTTCTCGCATTGACTACGTTTTAGCATTTTTTAGCAAGGTGTACAATGGGTGGAGTCACACTCTGAGCTGGGGTGCAGTTATACATTAGAAGTTTGAAGATTGCAGAAAACCTGGTTAACATTTAAATAGCTGGTTGTTTTCTTTATGTACACATGGTGGCGCCCCAGGCTTGCAAAATCACCCAGTCAGGATTTCACATCCATATAATCTAATTGCATGTTTGAAAAAGGATCAGCACAAATAAATATTAATAGATAAAATAATCATATCATTCAATAATATATTTGATCATATCATTCAGATATTATATTACATCAGGTAAATAAAATATATTATTATATTATTATTAGGCCTAAATGTGTTAAATCAAATGTTTATAGACTTGCCTTTATATTGTGTCTAGTTTGTAGTTTATATTCTCTGTTCTTGTTACTATTTGATTTGACTTCAGTTCCATCAAATGGACTTCAGACTTCCACAGTTTTGAGCTCATCCACTCTCCTACAGGTGGAGCACTTCTTGACACATGCCTCTAGGAAAAAAGGCACCTTGTCCAGACGTGACAGGTAGATGAGGGGCTGTATGGTGGTGCTAATGTTTAGGAAGGCATAGCCCGCGGGCTGCACGTAACAGAGGAAGGTGATGTGAGGGTAGTGGTCTTCGAAAGCGAACAGTAATATGAGTGGCAGGTAGTTGCACACGATGATAGCCAGGATGGAGAGTACCACCTTGAAAGCCTTCTTCTTCATGGGGTGCATGTCATCTTTTCCGGCCCCACGTGACCTCTTCAGGGCCCACAATATCGCAATATTGCACGCCACCATCCAGGTAAAAATAGCCAGGATCTCAAAGGTGAAGACCTTTTCAAAGTTAGGGAGGTCCCCCACAGCCTTAGCCGAGGAATAAGTGAAGGTCAGGATCAGTACGACGATCGTGAGGCTTATCCTGTACTTTCTGTCTTTAAGTTGGCTGAAGGTCACTGGAAAGGTCACCGCCACAAAGCGGTCCAGAGAGATGCAGGAGAGGAGCAGTGGCCCACTGGTGTCTTTCACCCCATAGGAGAACTTAAGGGCGTGCCACAATGGCTTGCTGCTCAAGTAGTAGAGATTGATATAGACAAATATAGTCATGACACCAAAGTAGAAATCCGTAAAGGCCAGGACGCCTATAAATATGTCTGACGTGGAGGACTCTTTGCGGTTATGGATGAGAATCACAATGACAAGTATGTTGGCTGGAATTCCTAAAACCACATTGATGGTTTGTACAGCTAGGTCGAAGAGAATAGTCTGGACCATCATTTCACACCCATCAAACACGTTGAAAGGTTTGATGGTGATGTTGTTGATGATATCAGTTGTGGTGTTGAGAGGGGATTGAGTAGGGAAAGATGTGTTGAGGGTAAAGTTTTCCGCCATGCTTCAAATGCTGCTAAGACCAGAGATACATTATTAAGATTCTTATGCAGTCAAATGTCACATGATATGCAATCAATATCTTTATAAACTTAATTTTTGCAATGTGTATCTGAATTGAAGTGAGACACCAATGTTGTCAACATTGAAGAAAAAATACATTCACTCACTCACACACACAAGACATACAAAATATGTCTACAAAATTCAGTCTACAAAATCTTTATTCAAAAACAGCTTCAGTGTTTGACATTTATTTAAGTGGACAAATAATATTTGCAGCAATTAAATTATAGGCTGGCAGCAAAAAGCCAAGCGATCTGTTAGTCACCAGAGTGCTAATTTATAATACGTTGTAAAGTGTATAAACTCAGTCTACCATGGACTGTGAAACAGCTTCCAGACAGAAAAACACATTAAAAACAATGCCTGGGCATCCCCGCCAGCTATTATTCTGTTATTGTATGTGCGAGAAGCATCCTTTGGGAACCATGAATCGTACACAGGGACAATAATTCACTTAGGGAACGGGTACTAAAAGCTCCACCCTTTTCATGTCAGGATAAAAGCATCATATAGCCAGACATAAGATGGCAAAGTTAATGTCCTGCATGTAGATAAATAACTAAAAACTGGTATTTGTAAGGGCAGTGGATATTATGTAATTTCTTGGAGCATTTAAATGTCCTTCACTGACATTTTGCTGTTCCTTTAGCTAATTCAGTGGGGGACCAAATCCAGGACACCTAATTTAATATCAGCTGGATGGAGGTACAAATAACTGTCATGGAGACAAACATGGAGTTAAAAGGGCCGCTGTGTGGATGTGGTAATTGGGACAAAAAACGTAATCCAGGGTCTCCAAGGAAACCCTCAGATGTATTAAATACGTGTTATCTTAAGTACAATCACCTTTGGATTTGGTTCTTGTGCTTGTGTTGCTCTGGATGAAGCCAATTTCTACAATCTCTGTGAAAATGTGACCTCAAATTCAACGAACTTGAGCTCTCATAATATATATATGGGCTACCTCAGTGATTATCCACTCTGCAAACATTAATGGAGTTATAACAGGTTGGGTTGGTTATAACTAGGTTGTATAACTGCTAGTACACCTCCTTTACCCAAGCTCCAAGAGGTGTAACTCTATTGAGACTAATTGCACAGTTACAGGAGGGACAGTTTACCAAATATGCTGGTCTCTGGAGAAACATTCAGTCAGTTCAAACATTTGTCAGTCTGACAAACAGTCAGTTTGTTATGCTTTAGAACACCTACTGAAAATATCACACATGCAGAATGAAATCAAAACAAATCCATCAATATATAGTACATTTATATTGGGTTTAAATTGTTTAATATTATATTATGATTGTAATAATAATATTTTAACTTAACTACATTTTACTGTGAAAAATGGTGGTTTATTTGAAATGTCAAGATGGTTTATTTGAAATGTCAAATCTTCTGATTATAAATGTTTGATTACAGTTCAATTCTAATTCTGACAAATATGTTTTTCCAGGTAAAAAAACACACATACATAAATTAATGAATGTCAGTACTAAATAACGGCTGACTCAAATGTATGTTATTACAAGACAGAAATATGAATGTTCATCTCACAACTTTTTAACACTTTGAGGTATTTACATTAGAAAGCTAATGCATCTCACATGAACATCTCACTAATATTAAAAACGTGTGATTTGCCTGCTCTGTTGTCTGTAGTCAGGTCACCTGTTTATTGTGTTGCGCTTTATAATAATGACCACATTTTGTTTTGTGTTTGGCCTTTTACCACCATCTAATCAATAGTGAAACATAGCATTAGCAGACAACCACAATCAAGAAGAATTTACTTACCAAACTGGAATTATCTAGCTTTGCGGTGTAGTTTGCGTAGTGTCCCTCAGAAAGAACTTCCTGCTTGGACCATTTAATTTATATGTTACCAGAACCCTTAGGGATTTGATCAAGGTCAAGAGGGGAGGATCTCCAGAACTTTTTGATATCTAGTGGGATTGCTGACTCGTCACACAACAGTAAACTAACTAACTAATGCGATTTACCACAGTTATTTATGCTAACTAGCTAAGTACCTGCCCTTCACGTTACCACAAAGTACTGAATGAATGAAGCAATTCACACGAAGGCTTAAAAAAAGAGAATTTTGCTGTCCAAACCTTTCATATGCATGTTGAGGACATGATTGCAACTGCATTGCCTTGTGCCTCAGGATTTGTGTTTGTTGATTGTATTCCTTACTGGTGTGTGTGTTTGTGTGTGTGTGTGTGTGTGTGTGGGGGGGGCACATGTACTAGCATAGAATTTAGCAATGCAAAATGCAAATACAAGCTATACCATAAAGGTACACCAAATGCCAACTTGCATGCATTTTGCATTTTAAAAGTCCAATCACCACTCAGAACTCATGCTCTGAACCTGTTCACTTTGATGTATCAAACCATTTTTTTTCATCTGGGACTGAAAAACATAAATCTTTTTGATACCAGGATACATTTGGTCAGAGAGGAAAACAAATGCTGTCAGACAACAGGTTGTCTAACTATCGGGTAGGCAGGCATTTGCTTGCTGTTACTCAACTTATTCAAAGGGGGCAGAAGTAACCTGCATTTCAGACCAGGGTTTTGAGAGGGAGGAAAATCTCTCACAAGAACAACTTGAGCCCATTGTTAAGAGGACCCAACAGGTCCATTCACACTATTGGTAATTTGACCAATGAGGTCTTTCAGGTCTAATCACTCACTTTCAGAAATGTTATTTAAAGGGAGAGCTAGCATGCAGAGCATGGAGAATGGAAACACCATGGTTTTGATCCATCACTTCAAATCAAAAGCTTCACACAACTGGATGTCCCGTAATGCTACTGTATTATTTGGATTTCATTTTCAAATATTCATTGTATTAATTGTTAGTGTTTTCTTATCAAATATTACTGAAATTCTCTCTACAGGTTTCTCACCTCCTATTTAATTTGACGGTTGATTAATCACGGTGCATATGCTTCAATTTATTAAGGAAAGAGAAATTAATGAGAGGTGAGACATTTGAAGATATTTAATTCAAAACAGAAAAGTGTTTGATTGCTAGAGATGGAAGGGAGCGTGAGCAGCAAGGGACTACTGATTATCTGATTCTGCACTCTGAACTATAGATACATAAAAGAAATTCAAATGCTGAAACGCAGAGACAAAATTAATTCTTGCCTTCAGTGGCATCTATAGAACAAAGCTGTGCTTCAAACAGATGCTTTAGAGGACAAATAGTCAGGAATCAGTCTAGCTACGAATCAGTGAGGCAACACACCAGACCTGCTTCAATTATATTAGGCTGTTTTTGTCAAATATGTCATTATTCGAGTGGGTACAAACTGCACATGCAACAGTTGGCACCCATCATTGGCATGGGAATAATTAATTTCTCTTGAATAGGGGACATACACAGTTTAACATGATGCATGCTCTATGCCCATGTAGAATAGAGTGCACACCAGCATTATACCCTTAGTCTAATTATTGGAGCAATTATCATAATTATGACCAGGGCTAGGGACTGCTAACCAACAAACAAGCATCCCAGCAATTCATTTAGCAATCACTTGTAAATGGAGACAATTATCCAACTAAAGAACAGGATGTTGTTATGCATATTTCCCGCATGCTTATGGACAGGAACTATGGCTTGGCAATAGTTTCATAATGAAATGGAATGGCTTGATGCTTATGTTAAGACATGAGTTTGTTTTGAATATTGCACGAGGGCTTCTGAACACTGATGTATATATTTTCATGCAACAGCAGAGAAGGCTGTGGAAATGCAAATCTGCAGTGTTTCAATGATATCACCCAAACATTTAAAGGTTCAGTATTTTCAACCCAGACCTTATTAAAAAGATATTTCCCATGATCCCTTCATAGTGTGTCACACTATTCAACATACTGATAAACATGAATAGAATAGAATATAATAGAATATAATAGAATCTCATTATTGTCAATGTACTGGTGTGCACAATGAAATTCAGGTACACCACCTGAGGGAAGCTCCCATAAGATATTCATATGCACACACACACACCTACACACACACGCACACACACACACACCTATGCAATCTTGTAACACAATACAGGAAAAAGGGAAAAGCATGGCCAGTATTTACATGAAAGACTATGATGTATTATAGTTATATGAAGTCATGGCAAAGGATGCAATATATGTTTTGCATTTGCTTTTTGTTTATTTTGTGTTTAGTTATTATTACTTAGCATTGTGCATTCTAGCATTGTTTACTTGTGTTTATTTCTTTATTTTCTATGATATATTAGCATTGTGCATTCTAGCATTGTAAACAGCATAACCACTTGCGGCCATGCTTCAGGAGATATCTGCAATTACTGCATAAGATATACTGTGTGGACTCACATCAACAACCTTACTGTAAACAAAGACAGATACTGTAAGCGATGCATCTGCTTGCTTGAGGTTGCATGAGGGCAAGTGGCAGAAAACAAGACCAAGAAGTTAAACCAGTGATTGATGAGATGTTTAGGGGTATGTATGTATCCTGTCCCCCACATAATGACACATACAGTTTGTACTTTCACTCTCAGGGGACAGGTTCATAAGCTCCTACTATATCGCAGGACTACGCTACAATAAACACCTGCTGCCATTCTCAGAAGGATTATACACACCGGGGTTTGTTTAAGCAGTCTTGTCAGAGAGTGCATTACTTTCTGTCCCATCCAAAGAGCAACTTTATTGAGCATTATACAACCACTATTAATCTTACTGTACCTAGTCTTCTCTTCAACAACTTTTGAGGAACGAAAACGCTACTTTGTCAGCCTCAGTTCTAGGCAACCGCTCTGCATCAGGGCTTTCGTTGCCGCAGTGAGCCTGTGGATCACCCTCTCTCTGCTGTCTGAGGGTAACCAGTCATTCTGCTCGTTTAAATAGGCTATGATGGGATCAAGCATATCAAAGCATCAAGCATATCAAACTGTTGATATTGTCGTAGAACTATAGAAGCTGCAGGCTGGATCTTGTGCGTGTTTTATGAGGAGAGAACTAGTCAAGAGCATAGGACAATACTGGAAATGGTATATGCTCCTTGATTGGGCTTTAGTGTCAGAGAAGCTGCCATTTCCGCCCTGGCTCACTGTTTATGTTTAAAACACACACATATTGTTCTATGAAGACGGGTAGAGAAATGTTTGTCTGTAGAAAGGAACTGCATACAGGGGAGGAGTAAAGAGAAAGAGAGAGAGACAGTCTCTCAGTGGTGTGTAACATATGTATTATAATGTGTGAACTATGTTGGAAACACCCTACCAGCCTGGTAAAGCTGGGTGTTACGTACATTCAAAAGGAATGTACGTAATGTTTACATTCCACTGAGTACGTTTAAGTGTGATTTTCTTTTTTTGTTGTGAGATTCTATTTTTAATACTAAGTTAAACAGCTGCCTGTATCACAGACTGTACACAAAAGTAATGGTTGACTGTGCAATGTCATGTCTATAAATACTGTATATACAGATAATAACAATATACAATATTGACCTTTAAAATAAGTATTTATAGTACATAGTACAATCATGTTTCCAGTATGGACATTATTTGTAATAATCTTTATTAGTTGTATTTTGACTTTTAAAAAATTGAAGTGAAGAGATGGACATACAAATGCAACTTTCCTGGGTTTTCATTACACTCTTCCTGGTAATTGTACTTACTGGATAAAAGTGTAATAACCTAATAACCTACAGTAATTATCTTCACTGAACAGTATATACTGTTAAGTGAAGCATGAAAGCATTCACCATACTGTATGCAACCCCGTTATGCTTTCATGTAGTTGGTGTTGCCTTGCGATAGGACGGACCTTAAACGGGTGAACTGCTGTATGAAAACATCAGGTCAACCTTATACACAGCTAAATAGGATGTGCTAAGATAACCATGTATATAATTATATATTATATGAAATATGGTCAAAAAAGCGTGACCATATTTCAAACTCTATTAATAGGGATGTCTATTGACGTCTGCAGCTAGTTCTGCAGCACTTTGCATGCAATGGCATGGGCATCTTTGAACTTCACACACTCATAAAAGTGAACATATGCAGTGATTACTTCAAAGAGCTTTTTTTACTTGATCTAACCCAAATCATTTAC